>APFE031754678.1:11112-67619 GCA_000404065.3 Pinus taeda
ATATCACATTCTTAAACAAATCAATTTTAACTATTTATCCTCTTAGTTAAGCTCTTCTACTATCATCATTGAAAAATTGTGATGATGAAGAATCCCCATTGTAATTTCAAATATTAACAAAATATTTTTATCACTGTGGATACTCTGAAATTAAACTCAAAAGCTAAAGACTTAATCTATTCATATTTTTATCACTGTGGATACTCTGAAATTAAACTCAAAAGCTAAAGACTTAATCTATTCATCTAGTTTCCCCTCATTTCATAGTTGATGCGTGGCTCTATTAAAATGGGGCATCAAGATTCTTTGATATATGTTCACTACCCTCTTTAATTTTAATGTTTGTCTTCTATCTCAATACATATCCCCAGTTATCTATGTTTTGTATGCTAACTTCTTTTGAGATTCCTTGATTTTTAATATGAAACTAGTATTTTATGGTTTCTCAGTTTCTCGAGTCTTTCCACAAAGATGAAAAATCATTTCACAAAGTGCCAAATAGTTCTCTCTAGTAGTAGATGATCATGTACTTTTAAATTGTATGAAAACTTCATGACTTATTTGATCAATAGTATTTATAGATTCAACAAAAAAGTTGAGGATAAATAAATTTTAGATGGTTCAAATAAGATTTTCAAGATAACCTTTCTCATTATTGTGAGGATCTTGTATTTTCTACGTGTACGATTTTCCAAGTGACCATAGTATTCTATTTAATCCTTTGGGAGTGGTATCATCTTATATATAATTTCTTATTCGGAACCTCCCCTTTAAGAAATTATTGTTCTTGGAAATTACTTGAACCTATTTATATTTTTGGTGCTATATAGCTAGATTAGTGAGTCATGCTGCTATATTCTTATGATGATGACAAGTTTAAATCCTACGATCCTTTTGTTATATAAAATTTGCATATAACAACAAAAACTTTGACACTTAGGAATCTATATAAAATGTAAAATCACAGGCATGAAAAGGAAATGACCGTCATTAAATTCTTATTTGATGGGAAGATAAATTTGAAATTTTAGGCCTGTATTTGAGTAAGAAGGAAGAAAATCCTAGACTTCGTAGGGGATAGAGCTACTGTACCTAAGAGGGTCAGCATTGTGGAAATCATTTTGGCTTCTGATGGTCAAAATTTAGGTCATTCCATCAGTGGACATGATGGCTCCAGTGGCGGGGTTAATGTCAGTGGAACAAGGAAGTACCACATAAGACGAATGTTCAATGGGATTATTTTGTGCTACATAAATGATGATGCATCAAAAAAGAAAGTCTCAACAAGTGGAATCTGAAATTTTCCATAACTTAGGATTATTATAATTGTTTAGTTTGTAAGGAAACAACTCTTTACAAGTCTTAGGAGTTGGGATTATTTTCCACTCAAAAATAAGAGAGATTATCGGGTGAGGTAGGGAACCAAAGGTACTTGGCTTGGTTGAGGGCGATGATGAGCCTTAATATTGCAATAAGAATGATGCAACTTTCAAGGCTGACAACTTTAATTATCAACCCGATGTTCGTACAAACCTAAGAGGTATCGACATTGTATGTGCAACATACAATCTGTCAGTCATTTCTTGATCTGAGGTAATGGAGAGAATGTCATGAAATAAAACCATAAACTAATTGTAAAAATGGAATTGTTACTCTATTTTCAAGAAATGGAAATTCTACTTGCTCAACTTGTAAATGTTGATTAATCATTTCATGTAAGGACAAAGGTTAATCTACTCGAAGAAATAAATCTATTTTATTTTTCATAATTCATAAAACTACCAATTATAATTGCATGTACCATCTACCTAGTTCACACTTTCTTGTAAATCAATAACCTACTTGCATCACATGTGTGATAAAGAAACTAAGTCTACCTTGTTTTTGTAGTGAAGAAAAGGAAGGGTTGGAGTGGCTTAGGAGCTTCCCTAATCATCAAATCATAGCTTGAGGTGATTATTCATCTAGAATAAATCAGATTTACAGTGGGGATCAAAACTGATGAAGGAAAGTGGTTTTACAGGTTTTCTACAATTGATTTCTATAGGCAAAACATAATTGCTACAAGAGGTATTGTTTTGCTATTGGAGGTCATAACTCAACAAATGAACAAGTAAATCAAGTGAAAATGGTATGGGAATTTTTTTATTATAAATTAGGATGTATTAGGTCTCCATTCTAAATGGCGTCACTCCCAAATAGCCTTGTCCACATGCTAAAAAATAATAGAAAATTACTACACTAAAAACTAGAAATTCAAGAACTAGTGAGCTAGTTAACCTATCAAATGCCCAAGCTAATCAACTGCAAATGAAATGGGGTAAATCTTGTTATTAAATTGAATGTTTTTATTAACACGTTATTAACATGGTGTAAAAAATAACGTAAAATTACTACTATTTACTACAAGGGACTTCAAAAAATTCTAGATTTGTGAACAAGTAAACCAATCCAAGTAGCTCAATGATGACTATGAATTTTCAATCTTGTTCGGATGCATCATTCTTTTGAATCTGTAAATAATGTACAAAATAACTCACTTCAACCATTTAACCCAATCCTACAATAAACAATCATCAATACTAAATGAAAAAATAGGAAAAACAAGAATAAGATATGCATATGAATAAGAAGTGAAAAGAAGAAAAAAAAATTATACAAAAGGGCAATGAGGCTCCTGGGATGGACAAAACCTAGGATAATAAGAGTCCTATGAAGGAGGCCAAGATTTAGAAGCTAAAAATGGAACCAAACTTCATTATTAGAATCAATCCAAGTACATCCTTGCTAGAAATGAAAGTGGAGCTAGAAAAATACAAGTTTTCTCCACAATAAGACTAATAAATACATGCCCCCTAGAGTAAAATTGGAATTTCCACTTACACAAATTGATGAGGAAGCATTCTCCTTGAATGGAGGAAGCTTTCCCCTCCAAAATCCCTCAAATAGTGTATCTAGTTCCCCGCACTACGAATCTTCATTAAATGACACGAAACACATTCCTAGATTTTCTAAATCACTAGAGCTCCAAAATTTGTTAATAATTTCATGATATTCTATTCATTTATTATTGAATCTTGGTCCTCTTGTAGTAGGGAGATAGTACGCATATTATCTCCTCCTCCAAATATTCATAATCTTCCCAATATTATCACAATATTCTACAAAAATTAAATAATATTACACACAAATATGCAATTCTATCTAAACCTTCCTAATCGAAATATTACAACTAAAAATATGTCATATAATGCAAAAAATAGGTTTAATGTGCTGAAGGATGGTCAGATGGGCCTTAGTTTATGTCCCATTTGGAGGCCCACTATACCCCCGTGTTAAAAGTGTTGCCCATCCTTTGATAAAATTAGTGACCTAATTGTGCCTCATTCATGGCCCTAGTGGCCTCCTTAATATCCCAAGGTACCTCAAAAGGAATTTTGGCACATATTCTCGTGCTCCCCTCTCTTCAATATTTTCTCCAACTCCTTCTTCTATGGATCAACCCTTTTCTCCAAGTTCTAATTAGGCTTGTTCTTGTGTCTTAAGAAAAGTATCCCTATTAATGTCCATAATGTTTTTGCATGATACAATATTTTTAAAATTCCTCACATCATATGTGATAATTAGCATCTTCAATGAGTCAGTGGATTCTCTTTAATTGAAACCACCCCTCATTATTTTCACTGCGATTTCCAAAGTTTGGTAAACCAGTACTTTCAATATACTACATCAGTAAAAGAGTAATTTTATCCATACTGGCTAAAGGAACGAAAACTTCAAACTCAACTCAAAAACAATTCCATTTTCTTTCTTATCTTTCTTAACTCAAAAGAAACATTCTCATTCATTTTTTTATTCTCAAAAAATTATCAGAATTTCGGTTGGAGGAATGAGAGGTTTTGCAAGTTTCTTTTCCACATATGGAAGAGAAAGAATTGTACTTTCCCTTATCTTAGATTTAAATCTTCAAAACTAGGGTAAAGTTGCTTAAAATCAGGCTTTTAGCAATTCTCTATACTTTCATGTAGCACACTATCTTCTCTTCTAGAAAATTTGTTTCTCCTATATCAACCTTGTTTCTCCTATAGCAACCTTGTTTTCTCTTGTAGCATGGTAGTTTGTGCTTTGAGGTGCATAGTTGGGGCTTATATAGTGGTTGGCATTTTGATGGATGCAAAAAATTGCTTCCCCTTTGGTTGAAACCTCCGTCCCATGGCTCTTACTATTGTCTCCTTAACTTATTTGAAATGAATTTAGAAGATTGTTCTTTAAATAGTATAGGGTGCAAAGGTATAGATAGCGTGGTTGATTTTTTGTCAGAGAAAGATAATAATGATACCCCCTATCTGAGTGAAATACTTCTTCTACTCTTGCCTTTCCCCTCTTATATAGGAAAACAAATTTTCCAATGGAATTTAACTCTTCAGATTACTACATGATGCATGTGCTATGCATTTATGTGGAAAGTGAGGAGGGAGGATGCTACTTAACTCGTTCAGAGTGAACAATACTATTGACCCATACTTGGTTTATAAAACCTCATCTCTTATGATTTGACAACAAATTTCTAACCATAACATGCTCAAGAGAAGAGGTGAAGAAAATTGCATACTTTCACATACCTGTGATGTCAATTTGTTGCAGACAATAGCATGTTGAAGCTGGACTTCATAATATGATGATATTGAACGTGTTGGTTTCCCTTGTTTTCTTCTGCATAATTTTTCTTTTCTTGATCCTTTGACTGATAAAATTGTTGTGTGTTCAAGTTTCTTCCCAGTGTCCCATCTGCTGCTGGTGGAGCGGATGGACCGCTTCCTAAGGAGGATGTGTCCCTTCTCAAGTTAATAAATGGATTCATGATGCTCAAGGTGGCTGGATCTTCTATTCCGTGGGTGGAAGGAATTGATGCTGAGTTCTATTGTAACTGTATAGGATGCTATAAGAGAATCCTCTTCCTGTAGTAGTTATTATTCCTCTTCGATACATCATTACTTGATGTGGGATTGATGGAAAGTAATATGAGGTATTGGGACATGGTTAAAATCATCAAGATGTGGTGTCAGTGGTGGAAATATTGATGATAAATATTTTCCTGATTTTTTAAGGTAAGGAAGAGTGGAATTTGAAGATGAATCTTGGCTAGATGGAGTGGATGAGTGATGAAAGTGGCGTTGGGTGGTATCTCCTAACTTTAACTAAATAAGACATAACATTTTCAACCTTTCCTCCAATCAGATCTACCTCTTGTAGCATTCCGGGCTCCTCCTGTACCATTTCAGGTTACACTTGTAGCATTTCACGACAGTCTCTTATAGCGGAATTGTTTTCTCCACATATCTAAAAATATAGACTGCAATGAATTGAGTATTTTTTAGCATGATTACATCATCCTTATGCACCCCCCCATAAAAAATATTGGTCAGTGGATGCACAATTCTCGATAAAAATAAAAAAAATGGTTGTAGGTGATGGACGTTGGTTTCTCACTAGAATTTACTAAAATTGTTTGAGGATGTTACCATAATCCATATGCATCTCCCCATGAAACAAATCTGACAATGGATGCATGGTTTCTAAGATATGGTAAAAAAAAAAATTATGCTTTGTGTATTTTGGCCTCCTATAGCAAAACAGAGCCCTCTTGTAGCGTTTTAGGACATTGAGGAAAATAAATGAGAAAGGCTTGGTAATGATGGATGAATGTTGGAAATGGATGAAGGTGGTGGATTTACATGGCCTTGGTACTATTGGAGCATCTGAGAAAAGGAGGAGAAAATCCAAGTTTGACTTCCTTTGACTAGAACTTTAGCCAACTTTTTCTTTAGGTGCCAACTTGTTATTTTTTCTTACAAAGGTTGGAGAGAACCTGTATTCATCAGAGAGAGATAAATGGAGCAAAGATTTTTTTTATTTTTTCATTTTTTTTTTTTCTTTTAGGCCTACTAGCTGCCTCAATGACATTTCCAACTAGTAGGTATGCCTAGGAAACTCAAAGGAGGGTTTCACCTAGGATATTTCCTTTTTCTCTTTTTTCTCCTTTTCCAACCCATTGAACACCTCATGGAGGTTTTCAATAAATGAGCCAATCTCAGGCACCTTGAAGGAGGTTCACCTAAGATTTCATTTTTCCTCTTATTTTTTTCACTTTTTCATTTCTTTTTCTATCCTACTCTACGTGAAAAAAAAAAAAAAACCTCTTTCAAGTATAAGAATACTACTAATGGATCCATGTGCACATCAAGATGATAGATAAAATGATGTGTAGACTCGAAATATATGCTTTGACATGTACCCGAATTTTAGAAACCAAATTCTTTGACTTTGATGATATCAAGTATTGTTGAAGAAGAGAATGATGACCGATCTTGTTTATTTTATGGAACAATACCTGAATATAACTTTGATGCCCTTGGTTCACATGCTCATTTCAATCATTATTCATTCCTTCTTCTACCATGAAAATCAAATATTCCTCTTTTTTTGGAAATTATTCTCTTGAGCACATGGAGGATCTAATGGTAAACTTGAAGGACCTTTCTCAATCTCTGATTTTGATGTCTTCTCTTCATCAACTACAACCCATGATTCTTTGGTCTTCTCATTTGAATCTTCTTTTTCTGAATTGCTTTCCTGCAATGACATCAAGATAATCTCCTTTTTTCAATATTGAAACTAAGTTAAGATGAATACCATTGAGATCAAGATGAGATGTTAGGAAGTGTTGTACCTCAACATTGTAAGTGTGATGAGCTACTTTCTTATGTGGGTTTGGAAATGGTGGTACTAGTAGATGAGTGGGAGTGGATATTTGAGGTGGATGTGGTTGGGGTTGTGGTTGTGGTGGAGGTGGATGGTAGATGCAGTTATGTATGGAGGATATTGAGGAAAATATTTGAATTGCTCCCATAAGGTCCTTGTCAAGCTTGTTGCCAAGATTGGTTTTGGGTTGAGATAGCTAAGCTTTCCAAGGAAATGGTGTGTTCCAATTACTTTAAGATGGATGTGCATAACCTTGAAATTATGAATTAGGTTCTGACACCATACTAGGTTGACTAGGCTGCCATGGTCCTCTTGGAGCTACATAAAATTAGCTACTTTGGTGATTGATTTTCTCCATTGTCATCTTAGTAAAATTCCTTTAACCTTGGTAATGATGGGAAATATTTAATAGCATCTGATTCTACATGGAGAACACAAATACGAACATCATCTTTTTCCTCATCTTGCATTCTTAACATTTGTACTTGTTCGCTCAAAATGCTAAGAATTTCTGTTTTAAACTCATCAAACATATTTCCAATTTTATCTTGACTTAATGATCTTGATTCTTATTTACTTACTCTTTCCCTTCCATTTGATATGTGTTTTCATGTTTCACAAATTTCTTCAAATGATAATTGGTATACATCACCTCTACTCATGATATCAAGGAGATAAATCCAGTCATCCCTAATTGTTCTAAGTAAGAGGGTTTTTAGTGTGTCATATTCTAAATGATGTAATTTTTCCCTCTTAACATTATAAATGAACCTCTCTATTAAATACTCAAGGAATTCATCTTCTTGTTCAATCATTCTAAATATGTCTTCTTAAATATCATGATCTTTATATCTTTCTATAAATATCTTTTGCATATCATTCCATGATCTTATTGAATTAGTCCCTAAACTCATGAATCATTTATGAGATCTATCATTCAATGTTGTCAGAAACAATCCCAATTTCTTTTATTGTTTAATAAGTAATCATAAGATCTACAAACAATTTCAAATTTGAAGAGAGAGGTTTTCAGATCCTCTGACCTCACACCATGGATGTTGGGAAAGAAACATGGAGGGATGTTCTTCATATGCACATTGATATCAATATCTTGAATCGAAAATCCAAGAGGTTCTTCTTCATTGTCATCATATCCATCCATTTCTTCTACTTTCTCTTCCACCTGTTCTTCTTCTACCTACAAAAGTGGATGGTGGTGTGGCTCTTATTGCACCACGTGATCAAACGGGGGTGGTTGGTGTTGGAGAAGTATTTATTTTTTAATAAAAGAAAATTGAATTAGAATTCTAATGCAATGCAATTTTGTGTTCATGAAATGAAATATGCCTAATGCAATTTTTTTGTGTTTTGGTAGAAGTAAAAGAAATGAATCAACTAGGGAAGAAAATAATGCATAGTTTGGCACCTCCCCGATAATGGTGTCAAAAGGTGGTGAGACTCAGTGTTGCAACAAGAATATCGCAACTCCCAAGGCTACCAACTTTAATTATCAACTCAGGGTTTGTAAAAACTTAAGAGGTATCGAAACTATATGTGCAACATACACTTTGTCCCTCTTTTGTTCATCTGATGTAATGGAGTTAATTCATGAAATCAAAGCCTAAACTAATTGCAAAAATGAAATTGTTACTCTATTTGTAAGAAACTGAAATGCTACTTGCTCAACTTGTAAATGCTAACTAATCAATTCATGAAATGATAAAGGTTAATCTACTTGCAGAAAGAAACCTACTTTATCTTGCATAATTCATCAAGGTACCAATCATAATTGCATGTATCATCTACCTAGTTCACACTTGCTTGTAAATCAATAACCTACTTGCATCATGATTGTGATAAAGAAACTAAGTCTACTATATTTTTGCAATGAAGAAAAGGAATGGTTGGAGTGGCTTAGGAGCTTCCCCTGATCATAAAATCATAGGTGGGAGTCATTATTCATATATACCAAGTCAAATTTGTAGTGCGGATCAAGACTGATGAAGGAAACTAGCGTTACAAGTTTTCTATAGGTGATTGCTATAAGTGAAACAAAATTGCTACAAGAGGTAGCTTTTGCTAGGGGAGGAGATAAATCACCGAATGACCAAGTAAAAAAATGGAAATTGGATGGGAAAAAAATTGTTATTATGTAGGATGTCTTAGGCCTCCATTCCAAGTGGAGTCACTCCATAATACCCTTGTTCACACGTGCTAAAAAATCACAGAAAAATACTACTCTAAAAACCGTAAATTCAAGAACTCATGAGCTACTTAAAATATCAAACTCCTAACCTAATCAAGTGCAAATGAAATAGGGTAAATTTTTTTATTAAATTGAATTTTTTATTAACATGTTCTAAAAAATAGCAGAAAATTACTTCTATTTCCTATAAGGGACTTCTACGAATTCTAGATTTGTGAACAAGTAAACCAATCCAACTAACTCAATGATGAATATGGGTTTTAAAATTTGTTTTAAGGATGCACTATTCCTGTGACTCTATAGATAACCTACAAAATAACTCACTTCAACCAATTAACCCAATCTTGTAGGAAAAAAAAACAATACTAAATGCAAAAATAGGAAAAACAAGAATAAGAGATGCATGTGAATAAGAAGTGAAGGGAAGAAAAGAAAATTATACAAAAGGGTTTTGAAGCTCCTGGGATGGCTAAGCCCAAGGATACCTAGAGTCATATGAAAGATACCAAGCTTTAGAAGCTAAAAATGGCACCAAACTTCATTATTTGAATCAATCCAAGTATAACCCCACTAGAAATGAAAGTGGAGCTACAAAAATACAAGTTTTCTGCACAAGAAGACTAAGAAATACATGCCCATAGAGGAAAATTCGAATTTGTACTTATAAAAAATGATGAGGAAGCATTCTACTTGAAAGGGGGAATATTTCCCCTTCAAATCCTTCAAATTGTGGATCTAGTTCCCAACACTAGGAATCTGCATTAAATGATAGGGAACACATTCCTAGATTTTCTCAGTCACTGGAGCTCCAAAATTTGTCAATAATTTCATGATATTCTATTCATTTATTATCCAATATTGATCCTCTTGTAGTAGGGAGCAAGTGCCTACATTGTCACCTCCTCCAAATCTTCATAATCTTCCCAATATTGTCACAATATTCTACAAAAATAAATAATATTAGGAACAAATGTGAAATTATCTCTAAACCTTCCTAATAAACATATTAAATATAAAAAAATTCCATATAGTGCAAAAAGGAGAGGTATAATGTGATGAAGGATGGTCAGATGGGCCTTAATTTATGTTGAATTTGGAGGCTCATCAAGTGAGTCCAGAAATAAGCAAGCATAGTACTAATAAACAACTATAGTCTAGAGTCTATACTCTAAAATATAATCATATGAGAGAATAATATGAATCCTCATCCACTCCATGCATCGAAATAATAAAAATGATTTATATACATAAAAACCAACAATAAATTTATGTGCGAACTTTGAGTTTTTTAAGAATAGTTAAAATATCATATCTTGTCTAAAATAAATTGATACTCTATTAAAGAAGAATAAAAAATTTAGTATAGTGAAAATGTCCAAAAGAACCAACTAAAACCAATAACCAATGCAATTAAAATTTCAAGAAACCCTAAATATATGCTAATACGTTGCATGTTTCAGAAAGAACTTAAACAAAACCTATGAAAAACTCCTTTCAAATAGACTTCTCACAACTAATTCTTTAGAGAAATTGTTCATGTGTGTCACATGGGAGCTTGTACTACCCAGGTATTAGGAATTACAGATCCTGCATCTGTTCCACATTGATTGACAAGATCATAAGAAGAGGTGGGTGAAGTAGTGGCTAACTCCATTGAACTAGACAACTGAACATTTGATACTATTGTATATTCCCAAATTTCCATACGATAATATGAAAACATTATTTAAAAAAGTACAAAATTTGCACGTGAAATCAAACTGAACCACAAAATGTGAAATAAAATTGGCACCCAGATATTAAACCTTGTGGTACGTTCACTCTTGTAAACACAGTTACTAAGTTTGAATTTGAATTTGTATTTGAATTCGATACTACATGTTAAAAAATCGAATAATAAATTTTTAGTTTTAAAAACATTCGACATAATAGATTCTAAATATTTTCAAAAATTATATTCCTTTCAAAACTTAAATCTAAAATACTTTCCTAATTTAATCACTTATTAATCTAAAATGTTCATAATAATAAATACAACATTTGCAAAATATATAACATCCTAAAAGAATGAGTCGCTCCTTTTGAAGTTACCTCACAATTTCTTCACACTGTAACATATTCTTCCTTTACCTCCTTTTCCTGTTTTCCCAGCTCTTTAGGTGGTTTAAAGAGAAAATGAAACTGGTAACTGGTAAATTTAACAATGATTTTTTATATTGTTTCCTTATATGTGGATTCCATACTACTTTTGTCGTTCACATCCTCTTTTATTGAATGAACTAGTGCTACGTGACAACTTATGTCTTGTTGCAATAGGGAGGCAAACAGAGGGGCTTGTTGGTCACTGTAACAAACCAGAAGGTCACTATAGCAAACTTGTATGACGATATTCTTCAATTTTTAAAATAGTTACGATATTGAGTGCACAAATAGTTTAAACAAAAAAATTTCATTTCACGGCAATATGTTTACACAACTTTTGAAAAATGCAATAAAAGATGAGACACCTTTCTTTTGGAGAGTTAATTGGTGAAGGGTTGATCTATTATTAAAACCCCTATTGAAGGCAATATATCTATCTATCTATCTATCTATCTATCTATATATCTATCTATCTATATATATATATATATATATATATATATATATATATATATATTATATATATATATATATATATAGTATATAATATATATATATATATAGATATATAATATAGAGAGAGAGAGAGAGAGAGAGAGAGAAGAGAGAGAGAGAGAGAGAGAGAATTGTCATCTGACCTAAAACACTTGGTAGGTTGGTTGCCACAATCATCAATTGAATTCCTCTTGTGTTTGTTAGGGGAATGGGATGTCTCGTTTCGAAGGGAAATATGCATATATCTCTTTCATAAGAAATTGTTTTTTATTAATATGAGCCCAAATCTGCTGGTGAAACTACTGATGAAAAACTAGTGCTCCTTTGAAAATTGTGATTATTACAATTGGAGACTTTCATAAAGTTGTTGTGAAGAATTATACACTGCTTTGTATTCTTATGATCACCGTCATGGATGGATGTCACTGTAGTTCTACAATATACACATATATCTTTCTTAATCAACCTAAAACGAAAAATATTACCATATGCACTGGGATGCTATATGATGTCAAGCAACTTCTCATATATGTCAATAAATTCATTATAAGATGAGAAATTCTGGGAATCATCCTTGACAATAAGAATACAATATTCTAAAATATCATAATTATTATAAGGAATTATGCTACCAACATATTCCAAGCGATGTTTCAACATTGGTTTGTTAAATAGCATATATTTATTATAAATATATGGTCATAGGATGAAGCTAAGGGTTAAACCCCTATCCCTTGTATATGTTGTACTAAAAATTATATTTAAATCTCTCACGCATACAATCTTCTAAAATAACATAATTATTATAAGGACATATGCTACAAACATATTCCAGGGGGTGTTTCAACATTGGTTTGTTAAATACATATATTTATTATAAAATATATGGTCATAGCATGAAGCTCAGGGTTAAACCCCTATCACTTTTATATGTTATACTAAGTATTGGATTTAAATTTTTCAACCATATTTCTCTTAAACTTCAGATTTATTTGCATAATTGACTTATGAATTCAATTGGATTATATGTTTGAAAACAATGAATTCAAGAGAGAATTCTTGATGAAAATACCTATCCTTTACCATAGTATATAACATATTCACTTACCTTGCATATAACTTTTGGCAGACTATATTTTAAAATACTATGCTAATGTTTGTAATCTCATATGTGCGTAGCCTATCTTATGCATTTAGGGAAACAATGTATGGAACTAATGGCGTGGTCCTCTCTTTATTCATGCCCGACTTCTTTTTTATAGAAGCAAAAACATCATTATATTCGTCATTGCAAGTGTTTCCTATCAACTTTTGTCGAGTAACTAAAGGGTGGAATGCAAATGATAACAAGGCTGTATGCACCTTTAGTGTAAATAAGCTATCACATATGAATTTAAATAGTGATTTTATATAAACTGAGTTCCTAAAATCAATAAATTCCTAACATCTTAATTTATAATTAGTTGATGAAACTATCAATCACATTTATAAATTTTGAATGAGAACATAGAAGATGATCCTGAAACTAAGCTACATCCTTGTAGTATTCAATTATTCAATCAAAATAGATATTTATTTATTATCATTCTCCCATAAACAAATCCATTTGCAATAAATAAATATGTTACTCATTTTATTGAATTTGTTTTTTATAGGGATCAGAAAACCCATTAAACATGGTTGAAAATGGACATTATGCATAGAAGTTTCATGTTATCCCAATCTAGGGAAACCAGTGATTACTAATGTGCTATGCAATATTGTGACAAAGAAAGTTCTCCAAAGGAAAAGGAATGCACTTAGAAGAACAACAAATAATGAAACATATTATATTGCATTCATAGAAGGCTTAGGAACAACTAGGAAGTATGGATCTAATGGAATTGTAGCCTTCACCAATTCTGAACTTGTGTGCAACCAGATGAAAGGTATGTACCGAGTTAAAAAGGATTGGTTAAAACAACTGCATGGAGAAACAAAAAATATTGTTAGTCAATTTCAATCATTTAGCATAAAACATTGTGAAAATGTTAATAGGATGTCTAGTGATATATTGTAAGGGGAAATGTCAATTCAAGATTTGCTTATGAAAGATGAATTGGTGTTAAGAAGCTATCCATCAAAATTTATTAGACATTGTATGATATCTCTGATATGTGTGTGTTTTTTAGTTATAAATGTGTTTTTTTTAATGAGCATGTGTTTTTTTCAATTCTATACTAAGTGTGCCCCCACTATGTAAGAACAACTTGGTGAACTTAACATGTTTTAGAAAGTTTTATATTTAATTGTTAAAATGTGCACTTCAACATTTGTGTTTTTAGTCTTGAGTGTATTCTAAATAAAGAATTTAGACCAAATTTGTTTGAAGAAACCCTCGGATAGTTACATCATTTTTTTGAATTCTCAATCTTTTTAAATAACAATTTTAAGATTTTTAAATGAATAATGTAACTTGAAGGGTTAAATCAATTTTATGAATTGTTGAACTTTTTAAATAGATATTTTAAGGATTTGTGAATACATGAGGTATTATTATATATATATATATATATATATCATACGATGAGCATTTGCCACTTGATTCTTTGAGGTGAACATCAATTGAGTCTCATGCATCTACTAGAGGGGGAGGTCAGAGATCAAGGAGATTATCAAATGAATTGGGGGAATTCCATCATTCATTAGATCATGATCATGGAATACATAGGTTTATGTGCAAATTTTTAAATGATATTTGAAATAATAATCATACATACATACCATACATAACATACATACATACATACATACATACATACATAATATATATATATAATATATATATATATATATATTATATATATATATACTATCTGTGTGTGTGGTGTGTTGTGTGTATTGAATTGATTTTCTATTTTTTTCTAGAAGCTTCTCTCACTATGTCGCCGCATGAGGGTGGTCAACATTCTCCTAGTGCTAAAAATGCTCAATAAACACATGTAATTGGTTGTGATGGTGCTCAACCATATCCAGGTGTTAATGATGGTGCTCAACCATCTCCGGGTGGTCATCAGTCTCAATCAGATCATCATGATCCTAATCATTTTGGTCAATTATATAGAAAATAATTTATGCTAAAAGAAATTTCTACATGAATTGTATGTACATATATGTGTACATGTTCATATTGCACGTGTATGAATACATTTGTTCACAAGTTTTTATATTTATGTAATTATATTGATGCACAGCGCGAAAATGTTGCTCATAGTAAATGTAAGCGAAGTAGGGCGATTCAAGAAGAAGACCATACATCAACTACCACCTATCTATATGATATCCCCATTGAGCTTCATTGGGAAACAAACCTACAACGATGTATGTTACAAACGTGCATAGGTCATTATTTAAAATGGAGGAAATACCTTGGGAGTTTGGAGCTCCCCGCAGAGAGTTGACAAAGCTTAGAAATGGTTGTGCACTCTCTAAGCTCATTTCTTGATATTTATACGAATCTTGGCTCACCAATTGATTTCTTTATACATATGATGAGGCTTAGAAAGGAAGTGGTAATGGGTCCCGATAAATGGGTCAAGTTAAGTAAAAGGGTTACAGAAGCAGATGAAAAATCTATGTTTAATTTCAAAGAAGGGTCGAAAAGAAAGATGCTCAAGGTGCAATATTTCAATCACCCTAATATAGCCAGCCATTTGTATGATAGTTTCCTTGCAGCATATGCAAAGCTACCATGGAATGATGAAGTTCCAATTTATTTTGAAAAATTAATTTATGCAAGATTATTTCTGGGTATGAGACCTCATTAGAATGACCTTCCATCTAAATTTTATGGTACTCGGAGAGGTCAAATATATAAAGTAAGGGTACATTACAGGATACTGAATTGCCTCACCCTTTGCCACCTTTGGTACTTCAACCTCTGCGTTTGGTGACTTAAGGGTCAGAGATAGATGCGACTTAAATTGATTGGGAAGGAAGGGATGCCATTATATACAAGATCCAAGCTGCATTGACCGGAATTGATGTCAGTCTAAATCGACAAAGAGCACGAGCTAATGCATGTGCTAATTTTGTATATAAAACATATGAGGATATAGAGAATATGAATATTGAGGAGCTTAACTAATATGAAAAGGGTTTTTGTAATGGTTGGGAACACCTTATTTGTCATGAGGAAGAGGGTGTGAGATCGATATGTGTAAATGGGTAGACTGGATATTTTAATGTAATGTAATCTATGTTTTAATGTCGATTCACATACATTTTGTTAATTTTTCAGATATAATCGAACATAAATTTATCATATGTTCACCATTTTCAGATAACTCGTTTGTTGAACGAAAATGTTGATAATATCACAGTCTTAGGTTTAGGTTCCAATCAAGATATATACAGAGATGTTAGTTTTTTTTAAGAGTTTATGTTGATACTATTATTCTAGTATTATTACATCGGTATCGTGAGGACATATTTTTAAAATAAATAATTACATATATAATTAAATGCTAACATATTCTGATCCATTTGATGTTTTCGACGTAGTGTCACCCTCTACTTCCCTATTAGGAGACGTGCAAATTATTTTCTTTTCACAAGTATTGAATATTTCACTTTTGTTTTGTTATAAATTGAAGTAAGTTTCATGAAAAAATAAGATCTCTATCATACAGTTTCAAAATTTTTGAAGTTTAGGTCTGTGGAGATGATTTTCATTCTCCAAGGACTTTAGCAATGAACTCAACAATGGGGATAAGATCATCCAAACAATTTGAAAAAGTTGTTTAGAGATTTTTTTAATATTGAGAGTTTATGCATTTTCATGTGAAATTTTAAATTTTTAATATATACATGTACATGTATTGTACAGGGAATCCATGAGGGAGAAATGCAAGGGGAACACCACGAGGTATTGCATGGAATTTTAAACTTGAGTCGGTTACAAGGATTGAATGGTCTAGAAAATTTGAAGAAGTTGATACTTTATTTTTTAATATTGCGAGTTTATGCATTTTCAAGTGCAATTTTAATTTTTTAATATATATAAATGTACATTTACTGTACAGGTTATCGATTAGGATGCAATGCATGGTGCACACCATGAGGGAAAAATGGAGAGGGAAAATGATGACGTATTGTATGGAATTAGAAAGTTTTTATAATATTGTTTTGATGATCTTACATTCTCATTTAATTTAAAAAAATTAAAATTTAATTTTAAAGTACATAATATTATGTATATATGAAATTAATGTTAATGGGTATAGATATATATTAAACAATTAAAATTAAATTTAAAAAAAAAAGAGTTTGAATGAAATTGAAACTAATAAATATGTATAATTTTAATAATACACATGACATATTTATACATACTTAATGATGACTCAACTTCTTCACTTGAATCTCTTTCATCATCTTCAACAACATCATCAAGCATTGGTTCATTAATTTTTTCACGTTGTCTTTAAACATTTTCAATCTCATCAGCAATGTTACGAGTAAAATCTCTCTCTGTCTACACTTGAAAATATTTTTCAAATTAGTTTATCAAATAAAAATTAAATTTCACAATACACTATTTAATTGTAAATATCATTTAGAATTTTTACATTTATTGCCTAATTCAACTTCTTGTTGAGACGGATTTTCCTTTTCAATATTTGAGTGTTCTTCTTTCTTTCTTTTTTAATAGTTTCTCATCTTATTCAATGATATTTTCTCTTGCAATTTATTTGATTTCCCATGATAATTGAATCTATGTAGACTTTTGAAATCAAACACAAAAAACATCAATTTCAAAATCCAACAAAAAATATCCTTTGTCAAAATTTTCCCCAAAAGGCTCACTTTCAAAATTCAACCCAAAAAAATCACTTTTAAAATTCAGTCTAAAAGATTTATTTTCAAACTTCATCAAAAAAAGATCACTTTAAAAATTCAGCCCAAAAGAGTTACTTTCAAAATACAGTAGAAATTCATCCCAAAAGACTTGTACTTTAAAAATTAAGCTCAAATGAGGAATGTGAGTGCGAAAATAATGTTTTGGCCAAGCTTATTTATAGTGTAAACATAAAATTTCCTTTTTTTTTTATTTTTTTTTTTATTTTTTCGTCTTTTTTAATATTTATTTTTGTTTTTTTAATGTTTGAAATTTTGTCATTTTATGGGTGGTTTATAGTTTTTTTTTTTATGTTTTTTTTGTTTTTTTTACCTTTTGGTTTTCTGTTTGTTTTTGTATACATTTTTTTTATATTTGATTTTTTGTTTCTAATTTTGATTTTTTTTTCTTTTCATTTTTCAATGTTTTAATTTAATTTAATTTTATATTTTACTTATTATTATTATTATTATTTGGGGTGATGATTTAATTTTACTTTTTTTGTTATTTTTCCTTTCTTTTGTTTTTTAATTTTATTGATTGATTGATTGATTTTTTGTTGTAGGGGTTGTGTGAATGTTTGACTAGCAACCCGACCCCAATATGTGTCAATTTGATAGTTTATTTTTTAGCTTTTTTTACAATGAATCAAGTTTGCCTCCACTATGTGTTGATTTGATGGCCGATTTTTAAGTTTCAATTGAAAAGGGTTAAGCACACAACCCCTATGTGTCAAATTGATGGTTGCTTTTTATGTTTTCGTTGCAAAATGTGAATTTGTTTTAGGCCAAGATTTTAAAAGAACTATATCTGTAGCATTTGGTATAATGGCCTTTTTTATTTAGGTATTCATTTTTAAGGTTTAATTTAATCTTGATATTTCATCTTGAAATATGTTGAAAATCCAAGGTTTGTTATAGTCATGATATTTATTTTTAATTCCATGGATGAAAATTGTTGAAAATTTAAGGTTTTTTGGAGTCTTGATATTTTTATCCTTAACGCCATAATTGAAAAATGGAAAAATTATAATGTTTTTCAAAATCATAACACCATGGTTGAAAATTGTTGGAAATTTAAGGTTTTTTGGAGCCGTGATATTTTATCTTCAACGTATTATTGAAAACTATTGGAAATTTAATGATTTTTGGAGTCATGGTATTTTATTTTTTAATTCCATTACCAAAAATATTGGAATTTTAGTAGGAAAAAATAAATGTTGATGCTAGTATCAACACTTTCTTATTTCAGGGTGTTTTTTGCGCAAAAAAAAAAGTGGTTTTTATTGTCATTTTTAAAAAAATCTTGAAAATTTACCAGCAAAAAAGAATGTTGTTCCAACATACACACTATTCATTTTTCGGTTTTTTTTTATGTTTTTTGGGGGTTTTTTGGTTGGAGTTCTCGATTACAGTTCTTGTCAGATCAATTACTTTGTTACTTTAGTTTTAGTCCTTGCCCAATTGTTGGTTATCAAAATGTCGATGCGTGAGAGGTGGTGAGTTCAATCACTGACATAAGAGGAAGGAAAGGAGAGCCATCAATTCAATCGATTGTGTATAACCACTACACTCCCCACTTCCACTTACATCACAAATGCAGTCCTGCGCAATTCCTGTGAACTGTTGTTTAGCCTAATGTATCATGGCCATCGAATCCATTACAACCAACCTATTTTTGCTAATGTCAAGAGTATATTGACTTGCAATCCTCCCGCCCCATGGAATTTTATCCTTTGATCATGGTAATTAAATGTGAAGAGCCACATAGAGTAGGAGTTCTTAGTCCTAAGATCATACCAACATGAGTTAAGTCTAATGTGAGGGTTTGGAGAAAGCATGCATCGAGGCCATAGTGGGAGTGTTGTGGTGGAATGGGAGCTCCCATGTTCATGAGGGGATAAAAATGACCCAACAAAGATAAGATTGGTAGGTGTCACACATTTGGTTAGTATTAGTAGTGTAGGAGATTCATTGGGACTTAGTAGCCGAAACTCCCATTCCAATAATTTAAATAGATTAGGTGAACCTAGTAAATAACTATGCCACATAGAATAATGACTTTCGTGGCTAATTTTATGGATTATAGCCCATGTTTTAGAGAGCCCCAAGCCTAATGTATTTATTCTAATAAGGGAATTTGAGCTTAGTGAGTTGTTGGCTGAGAACCACCAAGAATTTTCAAGTTTGGTTTGAAGTATGAGAACAAAATCCCTGGTTGGATTTGTTAAAGTGCTATCAAAGAGACAGTTACACATTTTCAGGATTAAGAGAAAAGGAAAGAAGTTGAAGAGATTTTTGAAGAACCAAGGGCATAGATTAGTGGTAGATAGTGGAGAAGGATTAAAACATACTAGAGAAAATCCAAGTCAAGAAGAAGATTTGGAAGAATTGTTTAAGCAAGGAATGCATTATATTTTGTACTTAGTGTTGATTGGGACCTAACATGCAATGTTATGTTTCTATTTTATTTTAAATTTTGAATATAAGTTGTTAATTACAGGTAGTATAAGAAGGAGATAATTGTGACACGAACCATTGCACCAAAGATAAAGTTCTAGCTAAGGTTTGAAAGAGAAGAGGAGAAATGATGTTCTTAAGAAATGAGAGAAGATCCAAATAAATTATAATGAGAGGTGAGCAAAGTGAAACAATTAGAAGAGAAGAGGAGGCTCAAGAGGCTCCATAGGAGGAGAAATTGTGATATCAAAGAGCCAATTCCTGAGGAAAAAATATTGGTGAGGTGTGTTGAGGAGGTTGGGTTGCAGCTCAGAGTGAGCATGAAGAAGCTCATGGGTAAGGAAGAAATTACTAAGAACCATGCCAAGGGTTTAGATAAAGTTCACTCCAAGATGAGTGATGAAGAATTTAACAAAGAGATGGATGAGTTAAATGAAAGGTTCAACCTAATGATTTTGATGCTACAATTAATTGAGAGTGAAGACCAAATATTGGGACCGGATCTTAAGAAGAAGATGAAATGGCCTATTAGGAAGTTGTATGCTAGGAAGATGAGAAAGAAATTGAGGCGCACATTGAGTGCTTAATCGAAATATGAAGAGCTCAATGCCTCTGAGTATTAAGAAGAAATGATTCACTCTTTTGAACCATAGAAAAGAGCATGCCTTGGGGTAGAATATGATGACATTGTTATAAATTTAGAAAAATAGGAGTATGTAGAGGAAAAAAAGCCTCATATTCTTAAAACTAACAAACTCTGTGTGAATTTTACAAGTTAAAGGGATGGAAAAATTGTCCCAACAGAGGAAGAAAATGAAAAAATTGCTTCTCAAGAGAAGAGGCAAGAAGAAACATAATTGTCTCACAAAGAAAATAAAGGAGAAATAAATGCATAGATAACAAATGCAACCTTTGGAGTGCACTTGCAAGAACTAGTGTGTAGGACAAAATTTTCTTGTATTAATAGCCAAATAAGAATCAAATAAATGATCAAGAGAAGCAGTTAGATTCAATTCTTAGGAACTTTGAAGAGGTTAAATTGTTAGAAAAGTGGACTAGAACATAGTGTTAGAAACACTGGGGGGGGTTTGAATTAATATTTCATTCCCAAATTAAATTTACTTAAATTATTCATTCAATTCACATGTATCTCTAAATAATTACTTAACTTATAAGATCATAATATTATTCAATAATCCTGCCCATAGGGCTTTGGATTGACGGTGAATGGGTGTGTTGTTAAGGCACTCCTTGCGATAAGTCACTGGTTCAAATCCCCCGTGGGTACTTAGGTTAGTCTAATAGATAAAAAAATATATATATATTATTCAATAATCCATGAGCAACATAAAAATAAAATCATGTAAATAAAAAGCCACATCAATCACATATAGAAACCGAGATTTTAGGCGGAAATCCAATGTGCGAGAAAACCACTTTTCTTTTCATCTTTGTCTTCTTCTTTTATTATAAAGAAAAATGTTCATTACATATTTTTCTTCTACTAGCGTATACTTTTTCCATCATGTAGGCTACTAATTGTAGGAGGCTACAACCTCCACTCATTCACGAGAACCCACTGGAAGGGAGCTACAATCCCATAATCCAATTTACCATTTCCTGCCAGAAGGAAACTTCTAACCCCTCATTGAGGGCTCCAACCCTCAACTCCACGTGGGCCTCAAGTCATAATTTTCATACTACATCCACCTTTCTCAATCAACCATGAAAACATCCAGGCCACCTTTCATAAATTTTCAAACTATACCCATACCTTAAAATAAACTCAAACCAATATGCCAATTGAATATTGAATATAAAACCATTGAATACCAACTGACGAAATGCAATAAATGAAATCATTGAGGAAAGCTAATAATTTAAAAATAGCAAGTCAAACCAATATGCCATATCTAAACCACTCAAAACTAATACCAATACAGAATACTGATGTGCCAACCACTAAATCACTGAACCACTAAACTGATCAAGCCAATATTATTGTTCCAACCATTATAATAATATGTCAAACTAAATATTCAACCATTGAATATCAATAAAGTACTGAATCATGCCATCCAATAATCATTTCAAGATCCATGCCTAAATTCCCAATACCAGACATTAGCATCTGATGCAAGAGAATTGAGACTTAGCTAGCAATATGAAAGCTTGTTCACAAGTTGTGGCTAAACAGTTTGAAATTCATTGACTGGTAGGTCAAACATAGTTTTTACTGAGAGGGTTGGATCTCTCAAACAATTTGTTATATTTCATTATTGTAATAAGTTAGGGACTATCTTATTTTAGATTTAGAGATAGAGTTGTTAGCATATGTGTGAAGGAGAGCTAAGAAATAGAGGGTTTTCTATTAGATCTCTTAAGAATACAAGATTGTTGTTAGATATTGTTAGAGAAATATTTGAGTGATAAAAGGGAGAGAAAATGTAATAAGCGAGAGGCCAGAGCAAGGATTGGAGTGGGGTGAGTGCTCAGCGAGTGTGTGTGGATTGTATTTTGTGGAAACAGAGATCCTTTTCCTGTGTAATCTAGCCAAGGCCGAGACCCTATGTTATTATTGTGAATAAAATCAGTATTCTGTGTAGCATTCTTTAATCAGCCCATGGAGGCCTCGAGTGCTTGGTTTTTCTTTTAAATCCATACAATATCAATGCTAGCCTGTGTTTTCTATGATTGTTAATGAATCGTTGTATTAAAGGATGAATTGGTGGGTGCATTGCTTCATTTTGGTTTCGCAGGCAGAAAAGCCAAAAATACACTAAGGATCAGGCTCAAACACAATTAAACAGAGATTCTGGACCAAATGGTTATAGGCTAGAGTTTTATTGCTATCCGGTCCAGTGTGTTATCGCATCACTTGAGCGGCCCCAATCCTTGTGACTTGCGATCGCCAATTTGTATCACATCGGCATATTGGAGAGGGATATCTATATATTGCAAGCTGCCATCGCAAATCGCCGATAGTGATCAGCCATATCGCATCGGTCTTGAAGGTTAGCACCGATAGTCGGGAACTTCCACCTGCCGATCACCAATTTTGTGATTTGTTCTGAGCCATTGGATCACCAGATCTGGATCTATGGTGAACAGTCATATAAATTGTTTATAAGAGTGGTAAATTGTTGTTAAGCCTTTTCCAAAGGGTGCTTTCAGTCCCAAAAGGGGGAAAGCCTCTATTTTCAAAGGATTTTGGTTCTGATAGAGAGGAGGGGTGATTGTGGGTTGAAAGATCCATTTGGGTTTTATTAAACCATAGTTTTCGCTGCACCATTTTTGGTATTAGAGCATAAGCAAGAGTTGTTTGCAGCAAAGATGCCACCGAGGAGAGGAATTGGTCAAGGGAGACCAGAACCAAATGCAATTCTATTGGAATAGTTGCGAAGTTTGTGTGCACGAATGGAGACAATGGAGACAACCCAAAGAAGAGCGCCTGATGATGGAGCTAAGAGCTCTTCAGAAGAATCTGTTGTAGATGTGGGAGAAATAGAGGAAAACAATGAAACTGCCAAGGTCCTCAAGATGCTGGCAAAAGTGGGAAGCAAACCCAAGATGGAGATCCCTATGTATGAAGGGAGTCTGAATGCAGAGGAACTTATGTATTGGATCAGATCCATAGACCAATACTTTGACTATGAAGAGGTTGACGAGAATAAGGTGGTGAAGTTTGCAATCACCAGATTGAAGGGTCATGCAACCATTTGGTGGGATGATGTAAAGACATCAAGAACAAGGAAAGGAAAATCTAAGATCAAGCAGTGTGAAAAAATGATAAGTAAACTGAAAGCCAAGTTTTTGCCTAAAAAATATCATTTGAATCTTTTTAAGCAATTGCAAAATTTGAAACAAAAAGGAATGTCTATTAAGGAGTATATAGAAGAATTGTATAGATTAAGTATTAGAGCAGGGCATGTAGAAGATGATGTGGAAAAGACAACTAGATATATAAATGGGTTAAGGTATGAGATACAAGATGAGATTAGCTTGTTAAGTCTGAAAACTATTGAGGATGCCTATCAAGTAAGTCTAAAGGCAGAGGAGAAAATTTTGAGGCAGCAGATCCAGAGAAATAGAGGAAAGAGCTCAGTGAGAGGAAGAGGAGCTACCAGATACAAAGGAACACAACATCAGTGTGAAGCAGGAAGTTTAAGTGGTAGACCACCACAAAGGGGTGAATCTAGCAGAAGAAGATTCAAGCCCAGAGGAAGAGGGCGAGGATGAGATGTTAGGTGTTATACCTATGGAGAATGGGGGCGCAGGTCATGGGATTGTCCTCATAACAAATCAGCAAGCCAGAGTGGTGCAAATGTGGCTGAAGAAAAGACAGAACCAACTCGACTTGTGGAGAAAGAAGAACTCCCTAAAGAAGGTGAACCATTAATATTTAGAAGAACTTTGCTTAGAGCGGAAAAGGAGGCTAGAGAACCTGCGCAAAGAAAGAACTTGTTCAGAACCACATGTAAATCAAAGGTTAAGTGTTGTAAGGTCATAATTGACAGTGGGAGTATTGACAATCTTGTGTCCACAAAGATGGTGGATAAGCTTGGGTTAGCAAGGACGGAACATCCTGCACCCTACAAAGTGTCTTGGTTATAGAAGGGCCATCAAGTCATTATGACAGAGCAATGTAATGTTGAAATGTAGATCGGTACATACAAAGACGTAATCCTATGTGACATAATGCCGATGGATGTATGTCAGATATTATTGGGGTGACAATGGCAATTTGACCATAAGGCGATTCATGACGGGAGAAGGAACACCTATACCATAGAGAAGGATGGAAACAAGCACATGTTATTGCCATTGAAGAATGATGTTGATAAAGGATTGTCTGAAAACAGTATCATGTTGATAAGTGGTAAAGAATTGCTACAGGAGGTCGAAAAAAGTGATGAGTTTCACTTCGCTATTGTAGGGAGGCCCAAGGTAATCTTAAATTCTACGAATTTAAATGATTTTCCTGAAGAAATTAAGGTTGTGTTAGATAATTTTATGGAAATCATTGTGGATGAATTACCGAATGTATTACCACTGGTTAGAAGTGTTAACCACCATATCAACTTAATAGCAGGGGAAAGTCTACCCAATAAAGCTGCATATAGACTAACTCCTCAGGAAAGCACTAAAGTTGGAAGGCAAGTAGAAGAACTAATGGACAAGGGGCTGATCAGAGAGAGTCTGAGCTCGTGTGTTGTGCCAACTGTACTTAGTCTAAAAAAGGGAGCAGAATGGAACATGTGCATAGATTCTGGAGCTATCAATAAGATAAAAATTAGGTACAGGTTTCCTTTACCCATAATGGATGATTTAATGGACTGTTTAAGTGGATCCAGATACTTTACTAAGATAGATTTGAAAAGTAGATATCATCAGATAAGGATTCAAGAAAATAATGGACCGTGTGAGTGGCTAGTGAGGCCTTTTGGGCTCACTAATGCACCCAACATGTTCATGAGACTAATGAACAAAGTCTTGAAGGAGTATGCAGGTAAATTTTTCATTGTTTACCTTGATGATATTCTGGTTTTTAGCAAAAGTAAAGAAGAGCATTTAGAACATCTTAAGTTGGTCCGGGGAACTCTACAGCAGGAGAGACTACTAATCAATTTGAAGAAGTGTAGTTTCATGAAGGAGGAGCTGGTGTACTTGGGATTTGTAGTTTCCAAAGAGGGCTTGAAGATGGATCCAGAGAAGGTACAAGAAATCTAGAACTGGCCTACTCCCAAAAGTATATTTGAGGTAAGAAGATTCCATGAACTTGCTACCTTTTACAGAAAGTTTATAAGAGGGTTTAGTCAAGTTTGTGCACCATTTCTTGAGACAATTAAGTAGGTCAATCAACCATTTCAATGGATAGAAGCAAGAGACATAAACTTTATATTACCGAAGAAGAAGATAACAAAAGAGCCAATTCTAGCATTGCCTAATTTTGAGAAAGTCTTTCAAGTAGAAACAAATGCAAGTGGGGTAGTAGTTGGTGAAGTTCTAAGCCAGGAGCAAAGGCTAATAGCATATTTTAGTGAGAAACTGAATGACGCAAAGAAGAAATATTCTTCTTATGAAAAGGAGTTTTATGCTATTGTACATGCATTGAAAAAGTGGAGGAATTACTTACTGCCTAAAGAATTCATCTTATATTCAGACAACCACACTTTACAGTTTATTAATAACCAGGAAGCTAAATCAGAAGCATGCCAAATGGGTAGAATTGATGCAAAGTTTCACTTTTGTAATAAAGCATAAGAGTGGTAAGTCTAATAAAGTAGCAGATGCATTGAGGAGGGTAAGTTTTCTTCTACAAGATTTTAAAGTGGGTGTTGTAGGATTTGAGGAAATGATAGAATTGTACAAGGATGATGAACATTTTAGAGATATCTACACAACAACTTAGAATCCATTGAGCCATAACAGAAGTCAGTGGATGGACTACATCATTCAAGGAGGCATATTATTTAAAAGCAACAAGTTATGTATTCCCAAATATTCCATCGGGGAGAACATATGAAGGAGAAACATAGTGGAGGGCTATTTGGTCATTATAGACAAGATAAAACCTTCACCTAGGTGAATGCTTTTTATTACTCGCCCAAAATGCAAACTGATGTTAAGAAGTTTGTTGAGAAATGCAAGATATTTCAGCATGCCAAACGAAGGAGTCAGAATATAGGACTGTATCAGCCATTGCCCATACTAGATTGACCGTGGGATGTAGTTAGCATGGACTTTGTTCTTGGATTGCCAAAAAATCAAAGAGGAAATGACTCTATTTATGTTGTAGTAGATAGGTTTTCTAAGATGGTGCATTTTATTACTTGTAGGAAAACTAGTGATGGAACACACAACTAATTTGTTCTTTTAAGAGATTGTAAGATTACATGGTTTACCTGTAAATATTGTATCCGATCGAGATACCAAATTTGTAGGGCATTTCTGGAGGACACTTTGGAAGAAACTGGGAACTAACCTCAATTTTAGTTCAACAAACCATCCTCGGACAGATGGACAAATTGAAGTAGTGAAGCGGAGCTTGGGGAATATATTAAGGATTTTAGTATATCAGAATCCCAAATGGTGGGATTGGGCATTAGCTCAAGATGAGTTCGATTACAATGATACACCAAATCGAAGCACTGGAATGAGTCCATTTCAGATTATGATTGGAATGAATTCGAGAGGTGTGTATGAGCTTATATATTTGGGAAAACAAGAAGCCAAGAGTGCAGGTGCTAAAGATTTTGCAGAACAGGTGCATAGATTACAGGAAGAAGTCAAAGATAAATTGCAGGAGAACAACAACAAATACAATCAGAGAGAAGAGCTGAAAAGAAGAGAGAAAGAGTTCCAAGTGGGAGACTTAGTGATGGTGTATTTGAAGAAAGAGAGATTTATTACAAAAACTTACAACCATCTGAAAATGAAAAAGATAGGATCTTGTAAAATCATAAGGAAATTTTTAGCTAATGTGTATGAGATTGAGTTGCCAGAAGGGAATGGAATATCCCCCATTTTTAATGTTGCAGAATTATATCCATTCAGAGAGGTAGAGACAGAGTTGTAGAAAGAAGATATAGGTGATGAAGTTCAAATTGTTAACTGGGAGGAATAGGTACCAAAAGCAGTCAAGAAAGAAGTTGAAGCTATCTTGGATCAAGGAATATCCAAGAAAACCAGAGGACAGGCATATTTCTAGTATCTAGTCAAGTGGAAGGAGTAGCCAGTGGAAGATTCTAGTTGGTTGATGGTAGTAGAAATACAAAAGTATGGAGTAAGTCCTGAAAGTTTGAAGGACAAGTCTTTTCTTCCCTGGGAGTCTGATGCAGGGGCATCGAGACTTAGCCAGCAATGTCAAAACTTGTTCACATGTTGTGGCTAAAAAGTTTGAAATTCATTGACTGATGGGTCAAACTCAGTTTGTACTGAGAGGGTTGGATCTCTCAAAAAATTTGTTATAATTCATTATTGTAATAAGTTAGAGACTATCTTATTTTAGATTTAGCGATAGAGTTGTTAGCATAGGTGTGAATGATAGCTAGGAAATAGAGGATTTGTTGTTAGATCTATTGAGAATAGAAGATTGATGTTAGATATTGTTAGAGAAGTATTTTAGTGATAAAAGGGAGAGAAAATGTAATAAGCGAGAGACCAGAGTGAAGCTTGGAGTGGGGCAAGTGCTTAGAGAGTGTGTGTGGATTGTATTTTGTCAAAATAGAGGTCCTTTTCCTGTGTAACCTGGCCAAGGCCAAGACCCTGTGTTATTATTGTGAATACAATCAGTATTCCATGTAGCATTCTTTAATCGGCCCGTGGAGGCCTCGAGTTCTTGGTGTTTCTTTTAAATCCATACAATATCAATGCTGGCATGTGTTTTCTATGATTGTTAATGAATTGTTGTATTAAAGGATGAATTGGTGAGTGCATTGCTTCATTGTGGTTCCGCAGGCAGAAAATCCCAAAATACACTAAGGATCAGGCTCAAACACAGTTAAACAGAGATTCTGGACCTCAAGTGGTTATAGGCTAGAGTTTTATTGTTATCAGGTCTAGTGTGTTATCACATCACTTAAGTGGAGCAGCTGCAAACCTTGCGACATGTGATCACTGATTTGTATCATATTGGCATATGGGAGCAGGATATCTATATATCGTAAGCTGCCATTGCAAACTACCGATAGCGATCAGTGATATCGCATCAGTCTTGAAGGTTAGCACCAATAGTCGAGAACTTCTGCCTGCTGATCACTAATCTTGTGATTTGTTTTGAGCCGTTGGATCACGAGATCTAGACTTGTGGTGAACAGTCATATAAATTGCTTATAATGGTGGTAAAGTGTTGTTAAGCCTTTTCCAAAGGGTGTTTTTAGTCTTGGAAGAGGGAAAGCCATTGTTTTCAAAGGATTTGGGTTCTGATAGAGAGGATGGGTGATTTTGGGTTGAAAGATCCATTTGGGTTTATTAAACAATAGTTTATGCTTCACCAGCATCAAGCCAATATGCCCTTGCAAATTACTATCATAATAATCACTTGCAAGTAGATCCAACCATAGCACTATCATATGAGAGAAGAATAACATCAATATATATCAAATAACATTGTTAATAAACAAACTAACCAGTATTATCAATCCAGTCAATCCTTGCAACATTTACCATACAAAATGATCATAAACTACATGCCAATTAAACCCTTTCGTCAACAATGTCATGTCAAAACATTATCAAGCCAAGCCATGTCGGCATCAACTCAAGTTTCGTCCAAATATTTAACCATTAAGTTCAATTCCCATCCATATGTTGTCAACACAAACTATCAATCATAATGTCCTAGACCTTGTATACCAATGTATCATATCACCATTATGAGAAAGAACAAAGAACAACATATATAAAAAATACTTTTGTCATAAGGTTCATTATTTTAGTTATGTGCATAAAATTTATTTTATTAGACACCCTTCAATTAAACAAGATCACCAATTCTAGGAAAACATGAGAATAAATACAAACAATACACTTTTTTGTAACTCTATCACTAAATTATGAGTCACTCTTAACATAAACAAGTTCACTGTGATATCGAAGTGTGATCCCTTAACAAAGTCAATTTTGGAGATAAGGAGACATTCATGACCTCTACAAATTTAGATCCCTGCAATATACGTTATCCAGGAAGATCATCATTCTTTTTTCATCTTCATACACATTTAAATTACTCAAGCACCTAACACATTGAGAAAACCAATCACTGTTACAACAACCTCTAAAGAATAAAAAACCTTGGTTATGGATCTTCTCCAATTTCTACCACATAGATCTAGATTAATTTGTCATATAAAAATAGAAGATATAATCACTGTCAAACAAAGCATACTTTAGATCTCTACACAGATCGAGTCATTCATTCAAAGCACTCTCTATAACTAGTCTATGTATAACAAGTAATATCAAGGGTTTCTACTATTCTTCATATTGTATGAATAGAAAACACAATAGAATGAGACTGTAACCAGTAATCTAGCAGATGAAATAATAAAGGACATTAATCATAAAAAAAATTCTAACTCATATACTCTAATATATTTATGCTCATAATCTCTACAATCTTCATTGTTAGCACATTGATTCACAGTCTCTAGATACAACTCAAATAATTCAAAAGATAAGCCTTAGAATTAAGACATGGTTTGCATATATCAATGCATTCTGAGAGAATGGATACAAAGACATTTCTTCAAACTCTTCTCTATATATATGCTCCATATAAATTCTATACATATGCATCAAACATATTAAAAAAATTCTAGATATTCACTGAGTGCATAGGTGCATTCCTATCCATAAGCATTCATTGTGTTTCTTTTCAAATGCACACTCAAAGCCTTAAGATTGATCTCTTCATATGAAAATTCAATATCCCATATACCATAGTAAAATACCATGGATATCCTAATACCAAAATTAGAAAATTATGGTGGTAATATTGATGAAATAAATCCATTTGCTCATGCACAAATCCATAAACAAAAACCTGGCTACTTTCCTGTTTTTTTATTTTTTCACCCTATAGGCCTAGTCACTCACTCAATGAACTCTTCCATGTGATTGGGAGGCTTATTTCTACACCCACAAGCTTGATTCCATGCGACTGAAGATAGTTGGAAGAACTCATAAGTTGTCTTCCATGTGGTTGGGGTAGAGCATAAGAGAATACCTTTTCAGCTTAGGCCAAAACTTGCCCAATTTCTTCCTTCTTATTTATGTCATTTATTCAAAAATATATACCACTTTGTAAGATTTTTTAGCTATTTCTTATTAATCCACCAATAATGTACTTAATATGGATAACAATCCTCCATTTAGGTCTATTTTTATAAAATTTTCATCAATCACATTAGTATTTTTTATCAACATGTAAACATATTATGCCATCGCCATCTATCATCATCTTTACTGCTAGATATGAGGAGATCATAATAATAAAACTATACAAACTATTAGGTTTCCATCATTGTAGTTTGTCATCAAGGACAACACTAGACTCATAATGCTAACAATCTCCCCCTTTGGGCTTGACCACAACTTTCTGCAACATACAAATTCTCTCTGCCCTTTTGAAATCAAACTCAAAGGGATGAAATGAAACAAGAGAAGAACTCCTCCTATCATGTGAAACACTGTAAGTCTGATCTTTTGATGTGAAGAAAATAGTTTAACTAACAATGCTCCCACTGAGAATATATTGGATCTTCTAGAGATAGGAAATAAAGGTACAATAATGAATGAAGCAGTCTTAAGTACATCCATAATCATGATTAATCATTTATTTCCTTTGGAAAAATGACGATATATCCATAAAAAATTAGTACCATAGGCAACATATGTCAATTAGTCATTAGCCAAGATATGTAACTCAATGTCCATGAAATATAGTATCAACATCAAAACAATAGACCATTTGCCAAACCTTATTAAGAGATGCAAGAATATGAGTCAAAGACAATAATCAACCATTACATAAATAATTTCCTCCTATTATCATTTCGGTCGTGCAACTTAGTTGGGTTGCCTCAACACCTTGGAAGAGTTTCCCCAACACCTCCACAAAGCCATAATTTTCAGCCTTGTACCTCTCAAAGTTTCCCCAGTACTTCACACGTGTGAAATAAGATGGACAAGGATTTATTTTTTCTTCCTTTTTATTTTCTCTCTATCTCCATTAGCTTTTATCTATTTTTCCTTATAATTTGACTTGTATTCTTTCTCTTTGTTTCACAGAAGTCGAAGTTTTCAAAGTGATGATCAAACGAGGTCGAAATTATCTCTTTATATTCACATCCAAGAGATCGAATAGGTACCTTCTAGGGCCGTCATAGTCCTGTGGAGACAAAAATGACTACCTTGACTCTAATTTTTTTTTTACACTTTCTTTAAAAATTCTAAATAGGACTTGACTCAAGTATAATAAATTGGCTCATGATAAATATCATTTTTAGTCAATAAACCATAGAATCATGAAGAACATGCATGACTAATGAAATAAAATAGGTTTTCGTTTTTAATGTGAAATACAAGATGATACAAGTACACTGATAGTTATGAAGACCGAAACCAGTGACATTTTTTAACTACTTGGTCATGATTATGAGTAATTGTATCTTAGGTTCAAACACTTTAAATGTTTATGACCTTTTTGGTGTTATTTCTAGGGAGGAAATGTGATGGAAAATCATAGGTAAGATATCAATTAAAGTTGTAACTATGAATAATAGGGGAATAAAAAGGGAGAGAGGAAAGATCCCATGGAATCATAGAATCTCTAAGAAGGGTGGATCGAAATCCATAGGGAGCCTAGAAAAGGGGATAGAGGAAAGATCCTAGGGATTCATGCAAACTCTAATAAGGGTGGATAAAAATCCATAGGGACTCTAGTATTTTTCCATTGGGGGAGGAAAGGACACAACAAGAAAGATTGATTGTCTCTAAAAGAAAAGAAAAGGAGATGGAAAACAATAAAATAATTAGGAAGATAATGTTATAGGTCTTGTGTTACAAGATGCTTTAATCCTTTCAATAGATAACAATTTTTATTCTTGGGTCATAGACTTAGGGGATTCATTTCAAAATAAACCCCATAGGAAATATTTTCAATGTTATGTTCAAGGTGATTTTGGACAAGTTATTTGATAATTGTGGGAAATGGTAAGGAATGTATAAAATGATAGAATGGAAAAACTTATTGTTGAAACAGTACGGTATGTCCTTGATTGAAGAAACAATCCAATTTAAACAAGGAAATTTGGAAGTGAAGGTTATACACTTACATTTACAAGAAAATCATGGAAGGTCACTAGAGGATCTCTAATAATAGAAAGAGGAGAGAAGGCATGTACATTGTATTTATATACTAGTAATGTTAAACTTTCTATATATTTATCTTCTACAAGAGGGAACACAACATTGTGGCAACATAGGCTTGGGCACATGGGTGAGAAGGGGACACTAATTCTCCACTCAGGAAAATTATTGCCAGATTTGAAGAGGGTTGATATGGACTTTTGTGAGCATTGTGTTTATGTAAAATGGAAAATAGTTATATTTATTAGAGTTGAAAGGAAAGGAAGGGTGGAGAGTTAGATATTGTGGAGACATATGTATGTGGATCATCTCAAGTATCATATCTTGGCATATCTTATTATTATGTTACCTGGATCAAAGATGAAATTAGGAAATTTTGGATTTATTGCATTAGAAACAAATATGATTTCTTTGATACTTTTATGAAATAGAAATATTTGGTTGAGAATGGAACGAGAAATAAGTTAAATTGTGTTAGATTATATAATGGAGGTGAATATTGCAACAAGTATTCTCATAGTTATTGTTTGTACCATATGACTTGTAGAGAGAATAAAGTTCTAGGAACACCACAAAAAAATAGTGCATTAGAAAGGATGAATAGGAAAATCATGAAGAATTCAAGGAGTATGAGATTACATGTATAGTTTCCCTTATAGTTTTGGGTATATGTTGTTTATATTTTTGTTTACTTAATAATGAGAGGGCCTTCAAGTTCCTTGAAAGGAGAGATTCGACAGGATGCATGGACAAGTATAAATGTAAAATACTGCTTTATAAAAGTCTGGTTATGAAGCATTTATCCATATTGATAATGAAAATAGACCAAAACTTGAGGAAGATTATGAGAAGTGAACTTTTATTAGATATGTAGTTAATTATTATAGCTATCAATTATGGGACTATAAAAATCACAAAATCATTAGGAGTAGAGATGTGGTATTAATTGAGAAGGTCACATACAAATAGTTGCAAAGAAATAAATATGAAAAGGAGAACACATAATACATAGTGTTTGGTGAAGTCACAAAAAAATAAATCTAAAAAATAAAAATGCTCAACAAAAATCACAATAACCTGTACCTCAAACTTCTGCAAGTGTTATTGGAATATCAACCACATTATTTAGAACCCTATAATGGTACTCTCCTTCATTGGGTTATGTATTTTTAATGATTTTTGTGAACCACAAAGATATGAAGAAGCAATGCAAGTAGAAACTAGAGTTAAATGGGAGAAAGTAATACAAGAAGAGGTGTAATCCTTGGTACATAACCAAACTTCCTACCTATTCCCACTTGTTGAATGTAAAAGTGATTTTTAGAATAAATGGGTTTATAGGTTGAAGGAAGAAGATGGAGGTAGAAAGAGGAACAATGCCAGGCTTGTTGTAAAATGGTTTGCATAAAATATAAGTATATGTTATGATGAGATATTTTATTCTATTGTCAAAATGACTTCAACTAGAACTATTTTAAGTTTAGTGGCACTATAATATTTTCATATTATGCAGTTTGGCATAAAAAAACCATTCCATGGGGACTTGGAAGAAGAGATTTATATGAAACAACCATAGGGATATGAGGTAAAAGGGAAGGAAAATCTGTGTAGACTAAAGAATAGTTTTTATTATTTAAGCCAAGCTCCAATAAATTAGTATTTGAAGTTTGATAGGTTTATGATGGAACAACGTTATTGTAGATGTTAGTCTAGCCACTATGTTTCTTATAAGAGACTAGATAGTGGAAGCTATATTAGCATGTTATAGTACGAGGATGACATTCTTATCATATGGTTTAACATGCAAGATACAAATGGGCTAAAAATAAAATTAGATAATTTATTTTCTATGAAGGATTTGGGTATTGCAAATAAAATCCTTGTTATGATAATAACAAGAGATGAAAAGTCACAAATTGGGTTTTCCTAAGAGTGATTGCATAGAAAAGGTGTTGGAAATATTTGAAATGAAATATATAAAAGTAGTTAGCACACCTTTGGCTATCCATTTCAAATTGACTAAGGAGATGTTTCGGAAAACATTGGAAGAGATAGAGTACATGTCCAAGGTTCCATATACATTAGTTGCTAGAAGTTTGATGTATGTGATGGTGTGCATAGGGCTTGATATTGCATATGCAATGGGAGTTGTGATAAAGTGTATGAACAATACAAGTAAAGAGGATTAAAATGAAATAACACCAATTTCCATATATTTTTTAGGTACTACTACTATGGAATTATGCTTTGGAGGTTCAAACACTATTCGAAAGGGATATGTTGACCCAAATATGGTAGGTGATATAGATAGTAGGAGGAGGAACCTGGGGTATGATTTTAATCTAGGTGCAACAATAGTAAGTTGGATTTCCAAATTGCAAAGCATGATTACCCTTTCAACAATAGAAGTGGATTATGTTGTTACTATATAGGTTAGTAAAGTGATTATTTTCTTAGAGAGGCTTATGAAAGAATTGGGAAAGAACTAGGAGAGTAATGGTTATATAGTGATAGTCAGAGTGATATTCATCTTACAAAGAGCTAAACCTTTCACCCTAAGGCTAAGCATATACAAATTAGATACCATTTCATATGATAATTTTTTTGAAGAGGGACAACTTAAGGTGGAAATGATATATACTAGCTAGAATCTTAGAGACACGCTAATGAAGATAGTAAGAAATGATAAATTTTATTTTGACTGAGTTTTAGTTGGTCTTCAAGAATGATGATGGAGATGAGAAACTAGTCAAGCCTAATGTTGAAGCATAGTCAACTAGGTGGAGTAGCAATGGATTTTTTTCTAATTATTATTTAAGTGGGAGATTGTTGATTGTGGAGAATGATTATATTCATGATTTATAGGTCTCATCTTTAGCCATGTTTGGAACCTAGTGTCTAATGGAGCATATAAAATAAGTTTCCTCACTACTCTTATCACCAAGGTGTCTAGGGTGGTGGTGAAAGCTCTTTGGTGCCCCCTTAGTATGGGCTCAAGAGCAGAACCCATGAAGATAATTTTTTGGAAAATCTCCTTATATAATATTGTAATTTCATAGTCAATTTGGATTGTTTATCATTAGGTCACAAATATGATGGTGGATGTTATGTTAAATTTTTTATTTTCCTTACAAGGAAAGGCTTTCTTATTGAGGGAGTTGCATTATATTGTGTATTATTTATATATCAATGTAATTAAGGGAGATGAGACTATGCGAGAGAGAAAAGGAGATTGAAACGGATTTTTTTTTAGGCTGTAATCCCTTCATTTTGATTAATGGAATAAAAGGAAGGAATAATTATTTCTTCATGAATGTAGCCCAAATTAGGTGAACCACGTATATTAGAGTCTCCTTTTTATTTTTTCATTCTATATTTTATTTACTCATTTATTTTGATTTTATTTCTTTGTGATTTTATTCCTGACACATTTTGTTAATTTTTTTTTTTTTTTGTAGGTGTATAACCATGATGGATTTGAGCTGGTTAATAATCACAAGGAGTTCCTTAACAATGCACCCATTCATCATCAATCCAAATCCCCTAGCGCCATATTTTTGGTAAGTTTACCAACTCCCATAAGGTTACATTTAACTCATTTGACCAAATATACATCTAAAATATTTTTCTTTTCACCTTGTTTAGTAAAGAAACTGAGTGTAACATTGCCAATAACATTAACAATATTATCATCACCAAATTTGTCTTTAGTCTTAATTTATCTAAACTTGTAGATATATTTCTAATTATCATCATATGAATACTTCAACTACTATTTACCAACTAATTGTCTTTGTTACTCTTCATGGAAACATCACAACTAATATGCATAGGATCAAAAGTAATTTCAAACGTCAAATTAGTATTATTTATTTAGATATACAAACTTTTTTCCACATTCATTATCATAATACCTATATATGTTATAATAATAACATTCATCTTTAGATTTTTCATACTGTCTTCTTCATTGATGACATTTGTAACTCTCCCTTAAGATTTAAGTCTTACGTTATGGTGAATATTATTGATCCGAGCCTGAATTTCCATGTATTTCAAATTAAAATATGTATATATTGTCCTACCTATGTGGTTCCTATCTCTTCCTTCACTAACATATGGTCATGATTTGAAAGCATTCTCCAAGAAATCATAATCATTGCTCATCCTTATCTCATGGGATAACAAGTATCCCATTAAGTCATCTATGAAAAGTTTTTTTAGACACTTTGATTCTTCAATGGAAACCACTACAACATCAAATTTGGCTAGCATTCTCCTTAAACAATTTTCAACAACCTTTTTCTCTATTGTATCATCATTAACTAGTATACTACATTCATCATTTGAGTCATAAAATATTTGATAGAATTAGATGCCTTTATATTTATATTTTCAAAACTCCCTCTAGGATTTTGCAACTATGCTATTTTTACTTTATGATGATGAAAAATTATAGAAAAATGTGTGTTTTCCTCATTGAGATGCCTGAAATTTTAGGTGAACACTTCATCAATCATTAGTCAAGCTTTATGTCCCTAAATATGGGTGAATAGTTCACCCGAAATGTCAGGCATCTCAATGAGGAAAACACATAGTTAACCAGAAGATTTCATCATCATCATCAAGTTATTGATCGTGAAAATATTTATGCAAATTTTTTTTTTCCCTTAGTAAGCAATCTCTAAAATATCCCATGCTTGCTTTTCATAATTCACCATTGCAATTTTTGGGAAAAAATGGTTCTTCTAATCCTTGTTGAATAATCCATAGTTCGTTTACATCTTTATTTTTGTTATTATTTTATCTATTATTTTTTAGCATTTTCAATAGTTGTATGTCTTCTTGATCTAGTATTGCGAACCAATATACAACTAGATCCCAATTATTATGAGAACTAAAGAAATGTTTCATCTTGATTAGCCTAATTTCATAAGTTTTACCTATCAAAATTGTTTGTGAAGGTTGTTCTAAACTACTGCTAAATGACATTTGTTGAATTCTAAATTTGTTTAATGTATGATGATTAATGAAGTTAAATATTTTACTGCTATGACTTGAAGGGTCCTATGGACAAGGGTTTCTTGTACTATAGCTCTTTGATATATGGACAAGTTCTAATAGTAGTAGTTATCTCTACATCTCGACACTCTAACTAAGGAGGATCAATTGTACCATTAACCATACTATCCAATTACCCTACTATGTGAGAGAATATTTGCAGGAGTTATTCTTGGTACTATTATAGTAGTCAAGAATTTGAGTAGCTAATAAAGGGATGGTTTCAATACACCTAAATGATTTTTGATATAGCTAATGGTACATGGAAGTTAGATTCCCTGTAAAAATTTGTCTAATGTGGTACTGTTTAAAGGGATACTATTTGGGTTACAAGGGTTTCCAACTAAGTGAAATAACTTATTCCAAAACATGTGAAACCATGCGTATTTCTTGTGTGCGTTCTTTCCCAACCATAGTTATACCTACTTAACAATAGATCAACATGATTTTCTTATAGACATCAAAACATGTCTCTAACATAAAAAATATATATAATATTATAGAAAATGTAAAGGAATACATTTTTCATCGAGGCATTAAGATAGAAAAACGTCCCTTCACATGGAAAAGAATGCATACTTCAACTGCTTAAAAATTTCTGCTCACATAGAAGGTGCTCACGTACCTTTCCATACAAATCACTTGTTGATCTTCATTGGTTTTGCAACCTCTTTGTATGCATCTTTACTCTCCAACCTTTCACATTAAACTTTATGATGAAAGAATCAACAAAATAACTACAACTATATATCCTCAATAGAAACACACTCACACAAATGAGCTACAAGTAATACCTTTTGTTTCCAAACTTCATTATTTGTGTTGTTCTACAAATCATGCATGCATACATACATATATAATTTCTTCTTTATAAATTCTCCCAAGAATATCTAGAGAAGGTATTCCTAGACACTCTAGACAACTAGGCTATTTGAGAGGTTTCTACGATAGACAAATCTGGATTTAATGTACATTTAATGAAAACAATTCTAGAATTTTCCACAACTAGGAGATGTAATTACCAAATTTCAAAAATAATTTATAATAAAATATTATAAGTAAAATAGTGATGTGAAAGATTTTTTGCAACCAATTCAGGAAGCAACAGTAAAACGTTGCAAGAGAAAGATGTTTCAATAATGAGAGACGTTGCATTAGTGAGAAGTTTTGTAGCAAAAAGTGTCTTTGCCGAATAGAGCGTAGAGCATTGTTGTTTCATACAATAATGAATTTGCAAGGTGATGATCTTACGGTAGCTACAACGATGTAAAAGATATAAATGAAAATGATTGATTCCAATGATGTTTTATGTGGTGACTTTATTGCAGGTGAACTCAAATGTCAAATAAAGAAGAAAAATGAAGCTTACAAATAAAACATGCATTAATCTTATGAAGGAAAATTATTTTAAAAAATAGAGATGATGCTAGATGAAGTTGATTTGAAGAGAGGAGTGGTTATAGTAAAACAAAGTTATAATAATGAAATAATTAATCAAAAAATTATGATGAAGTGATGCAGGAGAGTCCAACTGAAAGGCAATAGTTGGAATAAATTTTATTTCATTTTTGTTTTTATTTAAAATTTGGGTTAACACAACCATTGTCATTTAAAATTAAATAAACATTAAATTACGATTAGTTAAATACTCATAATTTGTTTCAAGAAAGTGTTAGGTAACTAGAAGATAGTTTCTCAACTGTGGGGAAACCCTCACAAGGCATAAAAGCCAAACCAAATCCCCATTGTGAGGGTTTGCCATTTTTGAGGAGAAAGAGAAGAGTTATAAATTGCACTGAATCTTTTGTGTGAACGTGAAAGCAATTTAAATACATACTTATTCTATAAGTAAAGTGATTATTTTTCTATGCATGAGTGATGAAATGGTAATTAAGATATGAATGTGAGACTTTGATAACTAGGCAAACTACAAAATATCCAAGCAGAAAAATATTAAAGAAATTTCATGAAGAATAGCGTACTCGAACAAAAACTACAGTTAAAGCAAACCTAGCAAGGATCGTACGCTTCAAATTTAAGTCATAGTTAAAACAACATGCCAGTTAGGAAGGGTCTTTCCCTATTCCAAGTCACAAAATACCAAGAAGGAGGCAGTGGAGCAGAGTTCTCCCAGGTCTAAGACCTGTACAAAACAACCAATAACCATAAAAACAATTTTAGAAACAAGGTTGACTAGTTGAAATGAAGTGATGGAGAAGAGTAGAAGGAGGGAAGAACCAATAAATTACCTAAAGAAGCCTGACCCTGAGTCAGAGGATGAGGAACTAGTGCCATAAAAAGAGGGTTTCAACCCAACAAAATAAATCAATGGATTTTACCTACTCACCAAGGAGCTTGACAGTCAAAAGCACGAAAAAAAGATTTAGTAAGGGAAACTAGAACAAGAAATTACATGTGCGAAGTTTTTTGAGCCACCCTTGGAAATGGTAAGAAGAAAACCCTCTTGATACATAGGACCAGGCTCAAGAAAAAGCCAAAATCAATAACCATAGAGAACATAATACGACGAAGTATAAACCAAGAAACTGAACTAATAAAATTGCAGTGTTATCAATCAAATTGATACCTCAACGAGCCAATAGAGATTCTACAAGAAAATATCGAGATATCACGTACACATAGTCAAAGGACCAAACTGAACAAACTGCAACCACAGGATTGAAGATCCCTTATCAGTTTTCCCCTCTCGATAATTGCGACGAAAAACAAAAATGAAACAAGTGTAACCCTAAAACCTTAATCGTCTCAACTCAACTATGAAGGCTAACCACGGTTACATAACCAAGGCCCAGTACAAGGGGTAGGGTAAAACTAATTGCAATAAATAATTTCAATTAATAGCCATTACCATAACCAAGAAATATCTACGGGAGTTAAGTTACATACTTAACACTTCTCCCTCAAAGTTTGCCAACAATTTTGGTATCTGAGGAAGCTTGTCTTCTCAGTAAGGATGGAAGTAGGAAGAAGAGGCTGAGGTGGAGCCATCAAGCGTGTAGTAGATGAAGGGCTAAGGGAAGAGATCAGAACAGTTTCTACACGTTTGGTAGTAGTGGAGGCAGGAAGAAGTAGAGAGCCTGAAAGTGGAGTTGACAATGAAGAAGAAAACACAACAACGTTAGATGGGTCAGAAGAAGAAGGACCAGAGATTAAATTGTTAAAATTATTTTGATGGCTAGTAGCAAGCCAAGACCAGAGATTTCTAACTACGATGGTAGCTTGTCCATAGAGGCATTGTTGGACTGGATAAGTGAGTTAGATAAATACTTTGAATATGAAGAAATCAGTGAAGATAGTGTTGAAGGCTCGAAAATCAGGTTTACAACAAAGGGGATAACCACCCGGTCTCGACCTTGAAAGTGGCTCCTTTTCTGTTTGGAATAGTGGCTTTGACTGGGGGTGATGGGACCAGTTTCCCAATATGTTTATGATGGTGTGCTATTGGGATGATGTTCTTGCTTTTGGGTTTATGGAGTGAATGCTTATTCTAAATCTAATCCATCTTTAACTAACATGTGTAATTTATTCATATACTTAGCATAAAAAGAATAGCTATCACCATATAGAAGTGCAATAATGACAACTAAACATTCATACTTTCATATATCAATAACTGAAAATAATTTATCACTTGGCACATAAGTAAAAAGTATTAGGAGATGGGGGTTACGAACGGCTCTGCAACTAGGGTTCGGTCGAAATTCTGAAATGGCGAAGACAAAATTTTCTTTGCCTCCACAGATCATCTGACCTCCTTGGATCGACAACGCCTCATTGGTTTTACCAGGGTGGAAATGGATCCCCCCCAGGGGGGGCCTCAAGTCCCTCCCCCACCTCCAATTGGATTCCTCCAGAACAAACTTGGATGCCAGATCTTGGGTCGGTGCGAGAAGAGGAGGACAAAATAAAGTCCCCTCAACAAGATAAAACAAATGCAATCACCAGCAGGTTAGACAATATCAATGAGATACCAGAAAGAAAAGATGAGCAAGAGGAAATTCCTAAGGTAACCTCGAATACATGCAAACCAATAGCAATTGAAAGGCCAAAGATAGAACTACCCAGTTAGAAGATCAATGAGCGAATCCAGTATCTGACAGACCATGCACTCATTGGAAAATTCATTGGATTCTGGCCGGAAAAAAAAGCCCTGCATGGATCGATCTCGGCCAAGTGGAAACCTAAAGGTCATGTCACTCTGTAGTTAGGACAGAAAGGGCTCTTTACTGTGATCTTCTTATGCCTAGAAGACAAGTATAGAATCTTGGACGAGGGTCCCTATTTTTTCAACTCAGCAGGATTGTATTTAAGGGAATGGGTAACAATATTCAACCCGGATAAGGAAGACCTCAGCTGGGCACTCGTGTGGATCAGAATGCACTCGCTTCCAGAAGAATATTGGGATGAAGGTCTGCTCAAGTACATTGGCAATGGGTTGGGGGAATACATTAAATTGGCGGAAGAGATGAAGCTACGCAGATATACATCCTACGCCCGCATTTGCGTCTTCATGCGCCTGGACAAGGCCCTGCCGGACTCGGTAAGTCTCTTCCATGATGACTATGAATGGACTCAACCCTTGGATTATGAACATGTACCCTTTCGCTGTCGTAAATGCCATGCTCGTGGGCATCTCTTCCAGGACTTCTCGTTAAATGCCAAAGCTCATACCTCCAATCCCTCGGACTTGCTGGCCCAAGATGGATTCACCAAAGTACCTAGCTGCAAACAATCATACAAAAAGTCTTCTGCAGGGAAAAAACCCCAACAGGACGTTCCCTCCTTCCCATCTATGAGCAATAGCTTTAAGATTCTTTCCAAAACTTCAGAAGATCAGCCATTGAACACAATTCCCAACCCTACGCCTATTTCATCATCCGCAATCCTGCCTCCTTCCGGTTCATCTCCCGCTACTCACCCCCCCCAAAGATGTTAATGGAATCCCTAGGGTGGATCGGAAGGGTTTAGACTGAAAAGAAAATGACATGGAAGTTGACGACCTAACCGAACAGCCCCTGAGCTTAGCTACAATCCCAGAAGAAAATAGTCAGGTATAACAGATGGACAAAGAACTAGAGAGTATTGATTTGGGAGGACTTAACATTCTTGAGCTTGGACTAGCATGCAAAAAGAAGGACTATGACAAGATTCTAGAGCATCAGCTCAGCACACTGGAAGTCATTATCTCTAGGGCTTATCAACAGCAACAGTTGGGCATTCAGCCAAGTAGTCATTAGGATGGCGGCCTCCTCCCAAAAGACTCAAAAAAGCGGGGAATAAGAATGGATCTCCAACGAACAATTGTAATAGGGAAAATCCTGGTTGACTCAGGCAGGTATGCTAAGTTGACAAAGTACCATAAGCCAACCACTAGTAGTGAATCATGAAGCTTACTTCATGGAATGTAAGAGGGCTCAATTGCCCAAGGAAAATGAGAGTAATAAAAAACATGATAAAGCAGGAGCAGCCACAGATCTGCTTTCTTCAAGAAACGAAGTGTAACAGTAGCACTCTTGGAAACATTCTCTCTAGAGCATGGCTAGGCAGTAACTTGGTTGCAGTGGACGCTTCAGGTGCCTTGGGTGGGCTAGCCATTGCTTGGAATACTCAAGCAATAACACTGTCAGACTTTCATGCATCTCACCACATCATTTAGGCCACCTTTCAGATTATAGGTACTAACATCCATGGCCATCTCACCAAAGTTTACTTCCCACAGGAAGCTGGTAATAAAATAGCGTTACTAAATACTATTGAAGCTCTAAACCTCAATAGAATTCATCCTCTATGGATCGTTCAAGGAGACTTCAATATGATCACCAAGCTAGAGGAAAAGTAAGGAGGCAGAGCTAAGATGGAGCAGGAAAATGGTATTTTGAAAGAATTCATCCAAAACAATTCTCTAATTGACCTGCAATTTTGCAATGGCACGCACACGTGGAGAAATCATAGGACTGGGAAGCATCAAATTGCTTCCAAACAAGATATGTTCCTCATATCTGACAACACGGTTCAATTGGGAGGCGACATTGCAGCTGCAATTCTCCCTTATTCAGGTTATGATCATTGGCCTATCTCCCTTCAGTGGCAAAGACCAGGCAATGCCACCAAACGACCTTTCTGATTCGAAGGGTTTTGGCTTACCCATCCCGCATTCAAAGACTTCATTAGGTCTACCTGGAACACCTTCCTTCCACCAGAGGGGTCTAAAATGTTTTAGTTTCAACAGAAACTCAAACATCTCAAATCTCAAATAAAGCGTTGGAATCAAGAGACATTTGGAAATATTTTTCAGGCGCAAAAGGACCTAAATAAGGAAATGAAAGAACTCCAGCAACAAATTATTACAGGGGGCCATAGTGAAAGGACCTTGGAACAAGAACAGTGCATTCACAGTCAACTAGAGGAGAGGAGAAAGAGGAGGAAATATTATGGAAGCAGAAATCTAGGATTAGATGGCTGAAAGAGGGTGAAAGGAACACAAAATTCTTCCACCGAACCACAGTTCAAAGAAGAATGCATAACACTATTTCTTTCATTCAGAAGAAAGGAGGGGAAAGAGTGGAAAAGTATGAGGAGATCGAGCAGGAGTTCCTAAGACACTTTAGGCAAGTTCATCAAGAGCCCCTCATAGACAGATGGCCTGCTATAGAAAAAATCACCCAAAATGTGCCAAAAATCATCACAGAAGAACATAACGAGCTCCTTCTTTGCACTATCTTGCCTCAGGAGGTGGACGTGGCTATGCACCAACTAAAGGAAGGCAAAGTTCCTGGCCCGAATGGCTTCACTACCACCTTCTTCCACTCCTTTTGGGAGCTGATTAGAGAAGAGGTCTGGCAAGTGGTGGAGGAGTCACGTACTCTTCACTGGATTTTTCCCTCTCTCAACTCAACTTTCATTGCGCTCATCCCAAAAGAGGAGAGAACCAACACTCTAGATAAATTCCACCCAATCGCACTATGCAATGTTATTTACAAAGTGATCTCTAAAGTCATAGCCAACAGCTTAAAGCCGCTATTGCCCCTGCTCATCTTGCCGAAACAATCTGGTTATGTGGAAGGAAGACAGATCCTGGATGGTATCATCCTCATGCATGAAATCATACACTCCCTCAAGCACTCTAAACAGGTAGGTATGATTCTCAAGCTTGACCTTTCAAAAGCTTTTGACAAGCTCAGTTGAACATATATTCCAAAAATGTTAAATGCTTTTGGTTTTTCTCCTATGTGGGTTCGATGGATCATGAGTCTTATCTCCACATCCTTCTTCTCTATTCTTGTAAATGGAATCCCTTCTCGTCCTTTCAATTCCTCTAGAGGCATTAGGTAGGGAGACCCTCTATCCCCATTCCTCTTTGTGTTAATGGCGGAAGGCCTGGGCCGCCACCTCAAACATGCCCTCACCACCCAGAAGCTCCAAGGTATATCCATTCACAACTCCTCGACAATAACTCGTCAGCAGTTTCTTAATGACAACATGCTTTTTGGTTATCCATCTGTTTAGTAAGCCTCTATATTCAAATCCTTGTTGAATGACTTCTCTGAGGCCTCAGGAACTAGCATCAACAAGGCTAAATCGGAGATCTTTTTCTTCCACACTCCACCTGTCATTCAGCGTGCCATAGCTCGTACCTTGGGTTTCTCCATAGACTCTCTTCCCTCTAAATATCTGGGTGCCCCCCATATTGGCTCGGCCATCAAGCATGCCTCCTGGCGCATACTCCTCGAGAAGCTTGAATCTCGCCTCAATTTATGGATGCACAGAATGCTGAATATTGCTAGTGGTGTGGTGCTTATCAAAGTTGTCTTACAGGCAATGCCACTTTATTTGTTCTCAATCCTTGCAGTGCCTAAGTGGGTTATCAAAAGAATAAAGGATCTACAACGCAACTTTCTCTGGGGGAATATAGGCACAAATCACAAATGGGCCTTCGTAAAATGGACCACAGCTTGCATGCCCAAAGAAAAAGGTGGCATTGGACTGAGGGATCCCAGCCATAGCAATGCCATCATGTGTGCAAAAATTTGGTGGCAATGGCTCTCTACCCCCAGCAAGACATGGGTAGCCATATGGACCGCCAAGTATGCCAATCACAGGCCACAGGAGGAGCTCATCAGATTCACTCCCACAGAAAAAGGATCACTCATGTGGAATGCTGCCAAACAACACTTCTTGTTGATTCAGAATCACAGTTTCTGGGAAGTAAGAAATGGTAAAACAGCTCGGTTTTGGATGGATGCCTTGAACCAATTGCCAAAGCTCAACAACATTCTTATCCAAAATCCAAACCACTTCAGGGAAGAGTAGCTTTAGCAAGAGGGTTGGCAGCATTGGACTCAGCAGATAGATCAAGGTTACAGACAATGGAAGCAAACTGATAGGATAATCAAGAACACAGATCACCAATCTAAGAGGGAACTAGAAAGGGAACTCTGAAAGAGAAGCATAAGATAATTCGAGGGTAGGGACATACTTCGATGGGGATACACAACCAAAGGAACCTTCTCCATTGTAGAGGCTCACAAAATTATCTGCACCGACCCTTTGCCCCCTGATCCCATTTGGGGCAAAATCTAGGTCCCAGGCACATGGCCCAAAGTCTCTATCTTCCTCTAGTTGGTCAGGCATCAGAAAATTCTTACATGGGACAAACTCAGGTGAAGAAACTATCATGGCCCCTCAATCTGTGTCAATTGCAAATCTCAGGAGGAAACACTCTAGCACCTTTTGGATTCCTGTACTCTAGCCAATCATCTATGGGAGAAGGCAAGCTTCAGATGCCAAAGAAAATGTAGAGTGTCGGACGACATCACCAACTCCATACACCATTGGCAAAAGAATCCCTACAAAAGTGAAATTCTCAACCATTTATGGAGAATGATTCTTGGGCTCCTCCTTTGGTGCATCTGGAAAGAAAGGAATAATTGCATATTCAAAGATCAAAGTACTCTGATAGAGATCATCTGGGGTAACTTCTGTTTGAATCTCAAAGAGACACTGGAAATCTGCACATGGACGTAGGACGACTTTCCCACTCTTGCTAATGGGAAGGCCGTCTGGGAAAATTGGAACATGCAACTCCCACAGGGAAATCACAAGCAAGCCCCCTCAGAGAGCAGCAACATCAAAAAGGACTCTTGGACCTCCCCCCCAAAGCACGCTTTCAAGCTCAACTTTGATGGAACTTCAAAGGGAAACCCTGGAGAAGAAGGATTCAGCAGAATATTCAGAAACCGTGAAGGCCTGCCCCTCCTTGTTTACTACGGAAATATACGTTGGGATACCAAAAACTCGGCTGAGTTGGAGGGTCTCTGGCAAGGTCTCCTCCTCTCATGGAAACACAACTTCCATCCCCTAGATATCGAAGGTGATTCCTTAATCCTTATCAACATGGCCAAGCAGCTCCTAAATGGATCTCATGCGAGGAAAATTGCCAATAGTTGGAGACTCGAAGCAAGATTGGAGGCCATAGAACAAGCGCTTCTCAATTATAGGGCCATCACCTTCAATCATGTCAAGAGGGAAGGCAACAAGGTTGCTGACCTTCTGGCCAATGTAGGTGGAAAATAAGCAAACTCTAAGGACAGGAACTCTAGACATAATTTCGATCCATGATCAAGAACAAGAATGCAAACTTTTGGTCCAAAGGGATGCTGCCCTCCCAGATGTGGGTGCTTAATATGGTCTTAACGCCGATCGGACGGGGGTGGGGTGAGAAAGGCTTCCACCTGCCAACCCTGTACAGCAAAGTTATGAACCAGGTGACGGATGATCATCGGTATGTGGGCATTGATGATTTTAAAGGAATTATCGCAGGCGATCCTGAATTATCATTCACCTCCACACGCTCTGATATGTTCGGACTCTCAGCTCTCATGAATGCCAGAGTTATGGTGGATGAATCTCGAGGCAGGGGAGGGGCTAATTATACCAGCATCTGCCATGGGTTTGTTCTGGTGTCTCTTATGTTATGTTGGGTGGAGGTAATGAAGTTGGGCTCCTGCACTGTTACTTCGGAGTAGCCGCCTCATTCAGTTTGCTAGACACTCTCTGCTGCTTTGGGTTCTTGTCAGTTTGTATGCTTGGTTGGCCTACGCCCTGCTTCTCTGGTTGCTCAATCGAGTATCCACAAAGGTGCCGTTGTTGTTTTCATGCCTCGACTCCGCCATAGGATGATAAGCCGAAGAGGCACCCCTCGGAGGGTGCCCTCCAGCCCTTCATCCTTCTCTCCCTCCAGTGACTTCATTTCTCGCGGGAGAGGACACTTTCTGAGGCCTAGTCAATTCCTTGAGCCCAATTCTCTAGGCTCCTCATCCTCGCCCTCTTTCGGCTCTGCAATCTTCACTTTTAACTTCACTTTGAACCATCCCTGGATCACTGCTCATGTCTCTGTGCTCTTTCTCGAAGAAGCACAGGAAGGGGGAGAGTCTAGCTCTCTTCAAGAGGACCCAAGCTCAGTTGTTGTGCCGAATCCTGGCTCTCTGCGAGCGATGGCGATCCCGGCAAGTAATGTCAATGATATGGTGCTGGAGCCAACTTCCCGGGGTTTGAATGTGAATGATGATGCTGAAGCTCAGGACTTGTTTGACGTGGGATGGTGTCGAATCGTGGAGGAGCCCCCAAATGCCTAATTCATGCTCTGCGGCTCTGTTTCAAGTTATGTGGCCTAGTATAGAGGGATTTTTGCTACAGGTGAAAATTTTTGTAATAGTTGTTAAGCCAAGGTTCAACTCGCATGTTTTTTTGGAAATGCATGTAAGTGCAGTAAGGCTAAGATGGGAATGCAACCTCTCTGCCTATGCTTGTAAGGATCCCCTACGTGGGACTGCAAACTTTCTATCTAGTCCAAATTCTCAGTCTTGTTCAAACCCTTTGTCTTGGACAATTTTCTATTTCAATCTACCTTTCCTTCTAGGTAGCTATTTCTTACGATAGTCATGATGTAACTGTACACCTTTTATGTGAATAATAGAATAGTCTTATTTAGAAAAAAAAAAGTATTAGGAGATAATAATACCATTGGTAATAGGTTACTCATGAGCTACAGCAATATAGATTTATCTTCAAATAAATCAACATCCACTAAGAGTAAAAAAGTGCATTTCAGTAGCAGACATCAAATTCATATAAAAATAAATCTCATTCCGTTCATTTGATCAAAACCTCCTCGGTGGGGGGAAAATTACATGTTATCAAGAATTGTTTTTGATAAAATTTTGGACCCCTCTCTAAATGCATGAGAGGGTTTTAAATACTACTTTAATGAAATCTAAAAATAAATATTAAAAAAATAGATGAGTTGGTTTAAACTACCTTCTGTTAGGCCCCTATACCATTAGGTGTGATATGTCATGATTGACTTGATAAGCTCTGTAATATGTTCATACCTTTTCTTGTTGCAAAGGTTTTCCATATTTTCAAAATATAAAAAAATTTAAAAAATGTAAAGAGGGTATACCCTAAAAGAAAAATCAAATGGTAAAAAGAATAAAAAAAAATGAAAGAAAATTAACCCCAAACAAAAAAAAAGACCAGGAAAGTGTGCAAGTCTAAATGGAACTACTTTTTGTTTTGTGTAATAAACAATTGTCTGCAGCTTGTTACTTATGCCACAATTCATGAATAAGTCAAACTGTTTAAATTTGGCTCATTCATCTTTCATTTTCATATCATAGAAATAGAGAATAAATATCTTACCAAATAGTGTAATCTTGACAGATAAGTAGATAGGTAGAGTAAATAAAAAGGAGCTCAACAGTTTAATCTGAGCTCTTGGATGTAATAAGTGTAGACTTAGATAGAAATCATTATGTAAAATAAAAGGAAGTTGAAGAGGGTTTGCTAGCTTAAGTGCACCCTAATAAAGAATAAAAAATGCTAGGTTAAAGTAGGTAAGGTAGGTAGATGATGTTGCAGAATCATGTGTGATGAATAATGTCTCTAAATTTGTTAATCTTTCAATTTTCATCATAAGGCAAAGGCATACACTACATTGAAGACATAACAAGCAAAGGAAAGTCACAATGATTAACTCCCCTTCTCATTTCCCCTAATTATTCACTAATTTCCAGTAAGGACTAAGGTATTTACTAAATTGGAAGGGCTCAGAGCATTTCTCTGACTTTTGGAGGGACCGGACCCTCGGCCCAATAATTTCAAAAGCCTAAGTACTTAAAACCATCATTCATTCACTTTCATAAGTATTTTCCTAAGTAAAATCGTATTTTACTTAGGAAAAATACATAATATTACATAAAACCCCTTTTTTTTCACTGAAGCCCAAGTTAAAAGTACACTCTGATGTTTTACTTAGCACTTTTTATCACATTGTTTCATATTAATTTCTAACTTATATTATATAACTTTCGAATAAAATTTCACCCTTTCCCGTATTATTAAAATATATATATAAATCCCCGAAATGTTATATATCCCGGCCCCAATTAAATATGACCATAATCAGTGTTAAAATTAGATTAATGGGTAAATCATTGACTCATTAAGAAACTAATCTCCTGCTACATTAGGAAGGAATTAATTAACTGTCACGGTTAATTAAGAACCCCCCCGACCTATCACAATCACTCCGACATGATTAATTAACTTTTTAATTATATTGGGCCCACAGTAGTTAAAGCGTCGTCGTATCGCTCGCTCCCCTCATCCGACAACCATTATTGATATCGTGCCCCCCTTGGTGAACGTGCATTAACACGCAGTCACCAAGCAATTTTCACCCTGTACATCCACCATGCGTCATGCAATCAATGGAATTGCTGGCTCCCAGCCGAATACCACCCAATCTCAAAAGCAGTGGGATAGCATACTGCATACCGCCCTCCGCATATGACAAAACATCATTTTCGCTCACATCATCCACCCGATAACCGAATAATAAACAATCCCCGCCAACCTTGACTTTGTTAAATAAAACAAGCAAATGTCTTTTTCATTATTCTGTATAACAACTCATGCTCCCATGCAAAGTGACATTCCAGTCAACTTCTAAAGCTTTCCAACTGCCACCTGGTCAGAAAATTTACAGTGATGCACTCCAGAATGTGTTATTCAACCTGCCATTGCACCGTTCACTCCCCCATTACAAGTATTTATCCAATTCCCATTGAAACCCTGCAAGTTTTGGTTTTACACTGCAAATTCCACAAGAAAAGACCAAATTCAGTGAAAGTCCAGACATTGTTTCACTATATAGGTCCTCAAACCTGATGTTTGGCCTATTTTTCACAGAAAATCCAAATTCCATTTCTAAATCCACAAGAACCAGAAATGGAGACCCCTACTATTTTGAACATCGCACCTCTCAATGCCTCTCATAAGGACCTAGACTATCTATCTCTTGCAGATAAAGACTTCCAAATAAAGGACCTATCCACTAACCATAATCATCTCAAGGTATTTTGCCAATATAGAGACAACTACCTAAATGGATCATGTATCCTGGGACTGTGGGAATCCAACCTTCCCAGGTATTTTCTTCCCTCAGTCCATGTTTTCCTTGATATAATTCATCAATGCCAAGCAAACTATGATCCAAACCCAAGAGCTGTAATGTCCTCAAGTCAAACAGTTCTTTTCTGCATAACAACTGCATCCATAAAGGAAATGTTGCAATTTTCCCCTGGTCAAGCCCTACCTCCCCTTTCTATGGGATATTTACTTGAGAAATCCACTAAAATACCCCAGTTAGAACTCATTCACATCTGTTAGACCTTCATGTTAGAAAAAAATCAACCCAAAGGCCCCCCTTCTTATGTGCAGACCTTATTTATAGATATGGGTAGACTTATAGTAGATATGATATCTTTAATTATGGGATTCAACACTAGTGAATACGTTGATGAAGTAACCCTAGTGTTGTTGTCAATTTACTCCTGGACAACCACCTACTATTAAGTATGACTATGCTTCCTACATTGCCAATAAGATTCACAATCAATTCCTAAGACTGGATGATGAAGTAGTCTTCAAGTATACCACTTTCATCTATCATCTTATGTTGTATTATCAGTCAGAGAACTTCTCTTTCCCTGTCAAAAAGCTTGACACTAAAGGAAATCCCAGGTCTATTGTATTTTGGAGTCCCATTTTCCATAAGTCCCTTGAGACCCCTTACACCTACAATGAGTTCATAGATCTATTTGTCCATCGAGCAACCACTTTGTTGATAGGAGTTTTCCCTCCTAGGATCAATGGCGATATGAAGAAAATCCTCCAACTCTCTAAACAGTACAGGATAGGTGATTTTACCTATACAAGAACCATACAGAAATTAGAATCTATGGGTCTAAGATCTGCCCTTTTAAGCTACCAAAGTATGTTCCAATGAGATTCTTCACATTGGAATATTTCAGGCAAATGATAAATGTAGACCTAGTCCATTTTTGTAATTCCAAGAAGAAAGCTCAGCTTAGAATTAAGAATCAACTAGGCCCTTTTGTTTGCAACACTAGGGAGGCATGGAGAGAAGGTGAAATAATTTTAGAAGATCATCTTAAGTTACAAAAGAGTTTTGGGTGGATACCATATGACCCTAATAGCTTTATATGTGATAGAAGAATGAAGGACAAGTTGTCACCATACATTCACCATAGGATCCTAGAGATTGAACAGTTTGGAAATATGGATGAATGGATAGAAGGGACCTTAGTAGAAAATGAGAAGGAGAAGGTCAATATTGAGAAAGTTATGAAAGATTTTGAGAAAACACTTGACCTCGATTCTTTTGGGCAAGTACAAAGATCAGGAATTGGTGCATCTATTGCTAGTAGCTCTCAGCAAAGTTCATAGGAAATCATCACACCAGCCACAGGGTCATTAAAAGGTAAAGAACTAGAAACCAGTGTTTAGGTTACACAACAGTCTACAATTTCTAAGCAAACTGAAATTTCCAAAGAAGAGGTCCAAATGCCAACTCCTCCAACTCAAACCAATGTGGAAGGACCTCCAAGCTTGCAGACTTCTCTAAATGAGGAAAGGAATAAAAATAAAGACAGGGAAGTAGCTACACCTGTCAGTGGACCCTCAGAGCAGCCTAGAACAAAAAGGCAAAGGTTAAATCCCATTTTAGAGGAGGAATTTGTTGAAGAGACAAAATATAGCCAGAGGAGAGGAGTAGACAACTAGCACACTTTTCCAGTGGGAGGAACATCCACTAGCTCATAGAGGCGAGAGCTAGAAAGGTAGCAAAGTGCAGAGGTATTGTCTTTCAAGCCACCAATGAAAGATTCCTTAGATATCAAAAAATCATTTACAGAAATCAAAGCTAGGAATGATCCATTGAGCCTTCAAATTTATAATCAATATCTGAAAATGGTCCCCACAAATCAACAAAGATTAATGTCGACCTATGACATTAAGGAAGGCAAAATGATAATGAGCCACTTCAAGCCTAAAGTGCAACAACCTCAAACAATAGGAGACTCTCTTAGAACAAATATGGAGGTCATGGCAAAGGATATTCATCCTATGGATCATATTGAATTGCATAAACAAACTGGAGAAATGATCTATTCAACCTTCACTGATAAGGCAATGATGGCCTATAGGTTACCAAATTCTTTAGATAAAACAACAACCCAGCTACACTTGGAGAAAGCCTCCTCCCAGGCTAAAGACAACAAAATAAAGTCTCTAGAAGAAATTATTACTAGATTGGGACATGATCCCAAAGATGTGAAGGGTGTAGAAGCATTGATCAAAAAGAAAGATGAAGATATTGTTGCCTTAAGGAAGTAGCTAAAGCTTCCTCCTTCAAGGCATCCACAGACTACTGAGGTTATAAAGTAGAAATTTGAAGAAAAGTTGATGCATTTACTTTTAAAACTTAATGAGAGACTAAATGAGACTGAACAAAAACTAGAAATGGCACTGAAGGACAAGCAGGGAGAGTCGACCTCTCAGCCTTCTGATGTAATACTAGTAGTCTCAACATCGGTCCCTTCTACACTTCGGACAACATTAGCACCAAACATTGCACTAGTCACAGCAGAGGTGGGCATAGGTGTTAGAGCCTAAATCTGCCTTAGGCTGAAGGAAGGCAAAATTCCAGATAACCACAAACCACACTTAGTCTGGTAGCTAGCCCTACCAAAATAGGAGAGGGCTCTCTCCGGGTCACACTCAGTAAAAATAAACAATAGGGTCTGAGATGACTCAAAATGAATACTGATTTTAGGCTAGTAAATAAATATGAAAGAGATAATTTAATGAATGACTGAATTTTCAGGGATGTATGGGACAAAGGACATCATGAGCGGAGAAATTAACTCAAAGACACAGAGTATTTCACGGGGCAAGATAGGCAAGAAGTTTAGCAATCAAATTGAAATAATATGGAGTGGAACGACTATTGAGAAGCCGAAAAGGGCATAATACATGAATCCTTTCAAATAGAAGAAGATACACAAAGTATGAATGCTTTACAAGGCAAAGCATATGAACTATATTCTACCTTTCTTACTTAAAAACATTCAACTGGAAATGTTTATGAATGAATGGTAAAACATAACGAAATACATATGAAACAAAAAGAAGAGACATATGCTAAACTCATACCACGTGAATCTCATGAATTAGAGTTGCATCATTTCATTAATTTCCTTGCCGAATTGTACAGTGAAGCACTGCGTTTTTCTTCCACACTCCTCCCAGAACTCAGACCCCTTTACAAATGATTTACAATACAATAAATAAACTCAGAGGTGGGAAAACAGATCGATGAAAATAGGGAGTTGTTTCAACTGAAATTATGAAGATAGAAAAAGAGCCATTCATCTGTTCTAAAGAAGGAACAACGTTCCACTTGAATTTCTCTGGTGACCAATTAAAAGGAAAAAATCGTACCATGGATCCCATGAAATCGTGACTAAGGACAAAATAGGCAATCTGTTCCTATCTCTTTGCTGTGGTAGATATTCTTCATTTTAATTTTGGCTTTTGGTCTTTGACTTTTCACCTTCCCTTTGTCGTTTTAATAAAAACCAATTTTTTATAATTAGCATCCCTTGCAATATTTGGGGCGCTTTCATTTTGATGTAGAAACTTTTCAAACATGTTATTTCGCTCATATATAGTGATGATACGAGTAAAGAACATCGTGGAACATATTCCATACGCCTATCAAAAATGTCCATCCAGATTTCCTCGGCCTCTTCTATTCTTCGCTCTTTGGCAAGAGCATTCAATAACATGTAGTATAATTATATGATCAGATTTCACCACCTTTGTTCTAACCAATTATGGAAGCATTTTCACAAGATTTCCTCCTCTACAGCATAGACAGCTATTACTAAACCCCCAACATCACCAACTTCAGTCATTTTGGAAGTAACCAAGGATCCATCGATAAGTTTTTCACCAACATGGAGCGAGAAGAGCTGAGTGATTTGAATTTTTACAGAGCAACAATAAAAAATTTCATTGTCGGCCCTGTGCGCCGCACGCGAGCCCAACACACCACGCTCACTGTATGTGCCACGCTCGTGGGAAAATACATAGTGGCAGGAGGCCCTATGCGCCGCGACCTCCCAATGCGTCGCGCCTTCTCCCAATGCGCCGCGCACATTCCAAACACATAGTCTCAGCTTTAAACTCACAGTTTCAGCTTCTTCACAATTCACCTCGGCTTCTTTGATGTCTCTTGGTGGGTCATGTTGGAGTGGAATTAGGGACTTGTCCCAGCTTATAACATATAGATCACCATCCAAATCACTTCCTGAACGCTCATCTGGATGGGGTCTTTCACCTTGTTGTAGGAAAACTATGCAATTGACCATATGATGAAGCTTGGGAGTGTTCACAGCACACAAAACTCGTACATCGCCTGGGTGAAGGCATGGATTTTCGGCCACAACTATTTTTCCTTGGACTATGGTAATTTTAGAATCCTAGGGATTTTGTGCAAATGCAAAAAGCCCAGTATCATGGAATTTGTTATTTCCTGGTGTATAAGAAACTTGAACAAATATTTCTCCATACTTCAATGTTTTGCCTTCATCAAGGCACCCCATTAAGCATCGTCCCTTTGGAAAAAATATTCGTGTCTTCTGTTTTAGTTCTAATAGTTTATATGCTCAAAATGCATGAAGTATCATTGACAGATATGGCACTGAATTTGGAAAATAGCCACAAGAAAGCGTACTTATAAGGGCATTGTGAGTATCACCCACAGTTGTGATTTGCAGAACTTCAAAGGCCATGTCTCTGTCGGCCAAAACTTTATCCAAAATTTTCACTTCTTCCTCTTGTAGCTTCTCAAAGTTCCGATCCTTAACTCCCAAAGTAGACAACAAAGTGATAATTTGGCGATTCAAGAAGCAAGGTCGGAATTTTGCCCAAGAAAGAACATCGAGCTTAATATTTTTTGAGACATATTTCTTCATGTTTGGCTGCAAAGAGGGTTTATATAAGCATTTGGGATCAACAGCTACAACACCTTTGTAGCCACCATGTCTTATTTGAAATGCAGAGGGTACGTTATCACATCTACACTTAGCAGCCACCTGTTTTTCCAGGGACACAAATATCTTCCCAATTCCATCTAAAAATATATATCGTTTACCATCTCTCATAATATAAATGTCTGGAA
>APFE031754682.1:0-22065 GCA_000404065.3 Pinus taeda
AAGAATTGGAAATAAACCAGCTAGGACGATGGTAGCTTATCTCTGAGAAGAGATGTCCGGCTACATGTCTCTGAACTGTTCCGAACTTGTGTTACAATGAGGCTCGAAGGCCTATTTATTATTGAGAAACAATGGAAAACCCTTCACATTCCAAAACCGACCTTAGAAGATGAAACGCCAAATTGTGGGCCCCGTTTTGGGTAAATTGGTACATCAATTTCCCGGGGTCATAACTTTGGCATACGGATCTCCGTTTGACGCGTACAATAGCTCACTAGAAAGATCTATTCGAGCACTATCATTGTTGGAACGAGCAACATCGGTCCATTTTATGGACCCATGTTGCCCCGGATTCCCCAAAAAACGTCGTTTAGGGCCTCAAAACGGCTCCGGAAGTTCAGGACCCGAAAAACTGCTAAAAATAGTAAGTTGTGCTACAATTAAGGAAACTGAAAATGCTGAAAGAGACAATTGTGGGGTTCCAAATGGGATAGGTGGGTGGCCACCAACATCCACCTGGATCAGAGGCTCACTATAAGAGAGAGTTGTGTAGTTAGCTAAGGAAAGCAACAAAAAGTCAAGTGACTTTGCTAGGAGGATTCTCACTACATTGTGAAGGAGAGGGAGCCTATGTATTGTGCAGTTTATCATTGAAAGGAGATGGAGAAGTCCTTGCTATCAACTAGAAATTCTCCATGTTCTATACAAGGCATAACTGATTAGAGCTCAGTGAAGTGTGTCAGTACAAGAAACAAGGGTTAGTGACTATGCTTTGAAGGTTCTTAATGCACAATGAAAGGAGCTGACCTGAGAAAATATCTAGTGCTCAAGTTCATAGGAAAAGGTTTCATCAATGAAGCTCATGGATAGGGAGTTCTAATCACTTGGTGAAATATTAAACCCTTCATAACTTGCATTGGGCAAGAGGACCAAGGAGAGATTTATAATGGCTGAGTGTGGGCCGAGTAGAGTGAGAGAAAGAAACCCATTCTAATGAGACTCAAATGAAGATCACACACATGACTTCCATCAATACAAGCTAGGGAAACACACAAGATTCAAAATGAATGATCATACCTTGACATGATAAAAAAACAACACTTATTTCTAAGTGTGATAGTTAAAATGTAGCATTGCGACACTTAGAATACAAGTTGCAACACAAGTGTCGATTGGCACCAGAAAGTGCACTAAGCTACAAGAATCTAGCTATTACATATTCTCATGATATATAGGACCATCTATTGTGGAATAGTGCTCTAGAAGTGCCTCTAGTGATGTGCGAAGGTGGGATGCATACATGAAGTCAAAAGTTAAAAGTGACAATTGCAACAACAAGAAAAAGTGAAAAAGACCCTTACAAAAGTTGAAGAAAATGAAAGTGACGCATGCAAAAGTTAAAGAAAATGAAACTGACACATGCAAAAGTGAAGATAATGTGACAGAAAGATTTTTTTAAATGAAAGTAAGAAAAAAGGACATCCACGAAAGTGAAAGCTATAGTTGAGAATACTCATTGGAATAGTAGTACAATTGCAACCAAAGTGAGAGAGACTTTCAATGGAGAGTGCACACTGATCATCAACATATGTTGCACAGTACACTATTGCATAGTCACTATCAATAGTAATTATGCAAGACTTACGTTAAGGAGTTGTGCAATACCTATCTAAGATTGCGTAAAAATACGTTCATTTGTAAATTATTTGAGGAATGAGCATGTATGAGAAAGTGATTTTGATACTTAGAATATAAGAAGAAGAATAAAAAATCAATTGACCATGAAGGGACCATGGAATGACAGATCAAAAGATCCTATTTAGGCTCCAAAATTCAAATGTAGGAAAATCAGGGTGTTTGATGGAGCGTCAACACTTGGCGACACACTGGTAGAACTCCAGATTCTATGTTTAGGTGCTCTACCAAATTCTTGGTTTTCCGGTTCTCAGATAGTATTTTGAACTTTCATGCCCTTTGCATATTGTTGAAAAAAATCGGTGTTTTTGTCCCCACTCTTAAGCTAGAGCATTCTTCTCTTGAGATGCCACATCTCCTCCTTGTTTTCCAAAATTTTCCTCTTGCTTGTTTCAAGATGGATCACTCTTTGTTTAGACTTGTTTGAGATGTATCCTCGAAGGGTTGTTTTTTCCTTGATTTGGGCTTTTCTTTCTTGTTTCTTGATTTTTCCAGTATTGTTGACTCATTTGTAGTCTGGGAAATCTATTTGATCTTTTGGGTCAGGTCTGTATTTTTTATTTTTCCCTATTTTTCTGCATCTACGCTTATTTTCTTGTATACAAAAGTGTACACATGTAGTTTCTACCAAAGAAACCCATGTATACACTAGTTTCTTCATAAACAGTCACCTGTACAAGTAGATCTGTTATCAAACAATCATGTATATTTGGACAATTTTTTTTTTCAAATTTTGCCTCCAGTCAAGGATGTAGTCTACTTTTTCTGCTTCCTTAAGGTCATTTGCAGTCTGGAATGGTCTTGTTTCTTGCTAGTGTCAGTTTATTTGTCTCTTTTTGCAAAAATATTTTTTCAACCTAGGGTTTGAAATTTTTTAAATTTTTGTATTTTAATATTGGGTTTTAGACCTTCTTGGTGAAGTGTCTAACTGTTCTATGCTTCTAGAAGAATGACTTGGTTCTCAACTTTCCTATAATCCAATATTTTTATTACTTCACTTTGCATTCTTGAAGTTGTCTCATTTGCTTTCTTTTTGGTTATTTGGGAAAGGTCTTTGCAATTTTGGTTCAGTGAAGTATTTTGGTTCTCTGAAATCTTTCTATTTTTTTGTTTTTCTTTGGTTTTTGGTTTCTAATTTTTTTAGCTTACCAAAAAATGTGTGAGTCTTCATTTGAGGTTGAAATTTTCTTTGCTTGGGAGACCTTTTCTTGGATATTTCTTTCTCCTTGTTTGGTCAAATTTTGGCTTTAGGTCTTTGAAAGAACACATTTGTTTGTTTAGAGAATTCCATAGAATCTTGCATTTAGGAATCTCTAGTATGCATTAAGGTAGTTGTCATTGTTGGAACCATAGTTTATTTTGGTAGATGTTGAATGTGTATGTGTGTTTAAAAGAAAAAAAAAAAAAAAGAGTTTTTGCTTTTATAGATTCCTCGTAGAACCTTATAGAGATCAATTTTCTTTGAAGAAAAAGATGTTTCAGTTGCATGTAACCTAGTTTTCTATTGGTTTATTTTGCGTCAGAACATCACCAGTTTCACTTTCGCTATCCGTGACATAAATAACAACCAATAAAATCAAGCGCTTAATCTAAAATGAACTAGATTTTCTTTTTTTCATAGATACGTAAATTATTCTAGTGAATTTAGGGCCTTGGAATAGGTGTGTGGGGAGTAAACTCTCCAAGGCCACTCTAAACTAAAACATAGAAGTTGATTAAAGAGTGAAAATCCAATCTCGTTAAACTATCGGGGAAATATCTTATAACACATGAGTTAAGCACGAGGACGAGTGAAGACAAGGAAAGAGAGACACCCCCTCTCCTACTTGTTGGATCTCACGCCCACGACTGTTCCACCCATCTTCTGAGCACGAACTGGTGACCTTAGTTGCCTATCCTAGGGACAACACATGTGACTACAGGGCGGATGCCTATGATACATGAGATAGATGTTGCATCACTTTCATAGTACTTTTGAAGGGTGCCTTGTGAAGCTTGAGTAATTACTTCGGCAAAGGCTATTGTTTAGAGGTAAACATAATTATTTCTGATACCTTCATTAGTTGGCTTGGGCCATAATTATCCTAAATTATCTTCGGAAGGTCCTTATCTTCTCTTCCTTGTATTTTGGTACCTAGTCCTAATCAAAAAAAACTTAGGAGCTACTTATTTGGTTGTATCTTTAGGGAATTTTAGTGATTTCTCTTTGCCCCTAGAATGCCATAAGTTTTTATGTTTTGAGTCTTTAAAATTCCTCTTAATATTTAAAAGTGGCTGATGGACAAGTTCGTTGGTCTAGGAGGCTTCATGGGATTTCACCTGCAAGTGTCAAGCCTTCATATAAAAGGTGTAGGAGTAGTTTTCCTGGTGATTTTCAACCAATAGCAGCTAACACATTGGAGATTAATCCTACTTTAGGGGCTCTCATTCCATAGGGTGAACCTAGTTTAGTTCATAATTTGGACAGAAACACTCTGGTCCTTGCTAGGGTGCTCTTCCAATTAGGAGACGAGATTGATATTGAGGACATCCTTGAGTCTCCTGTGACTCCTTTGACACATCTTCCTTACAACAATCATACATGGGTACCCTGACTCACAGGATAGAAAGCCCTATTCACTCTCCTTTTTTTCTGATTGCCAATGCTAGTGGGGTAAGTATGGCTACTAATACTTCTCGTGTGCAGACCCCTCCTTCAATTTCAAGAGGGGGTATTATTTTTTGTTTTGTTTTTGAGACTGTAATGGTTATTGGAATTAAGGCGGCAGACCAGCTGCCACGTGCTTGAACATTACAGCAGAATCTGAGTTGACAGTGCTAATACATAGGAGTGATTCTCTTTTTGAACCAGATCCAGCTAATCAATCCTCGTTTTGCCAGTGACAGAATTGCGTTACGCCCAGCTCTTATGGTCTTGCTCCGGCTTGATATGATGGCTATCCTTCATTAAGACAGAGTCCGCTTTAACCTTTCCTTGGATCTTCTTCCTACAGGTCCTTCTGCATTCCTGTTCCTTAATCAATACATCTGATTTGAGGGGGCTTGAGCGATAGCGGCTTATCGCTTTTACGTCCGAACCTGGGCACCAACGGGAGGGCGCAAACAGTAGCAGAAATCCATTAGTATGATCTGAAATTGGAGCCTTCATCCTCAATTTCGTTGCTGGGTGGAAGACTTGGAATATGAATGGCCTACTTCAATCAATTTAATACCCTGTTACACGATCTTTCCTTTCTAGATAGGGATAGTTTTTTTGACCAGAACTAAATGAGGCAGATCGAATACAGGGGACTAAGGAATGATGCAGTAGTCCTCGACGGAGTTAACTGATAGGGATCTTCTGCCTCGGATGGAGCCCAAATTGGCTTCAAGGTCCGCTTGATCAATTAGATGCCTCAGAATGTGAAAGAAATTTATTTTCTGGAACAGAGGTAGGATAAGCCTGATTTTCTTGAAAATGGAGGCTAAAAGAATCTGAGAGGGGGTTGTGTTGAGATTCAACGCTTGAATGATTAGCCTAGAATCTCCAAAGACTGAAAGCTTCAAAATGTTCCTTTTGAGAGCTAGATTGAGCCCTTGCCACAGAGCCAAAGCCTCAGCTCTATTGTTGGATTCGATGCCCAGTCCCCAATGAAATCGGAGCTCATTGGAACCATCCGGAGTCAGAAGAACCCCACCTCCTCCCGCAACCCCGGGGTTGCCCTTAGAGGCCCCATCGACGAAGAGGCAGTGTTCCTCCAGGGAAGAGCGCCATTTAATAAACATCTGTTCTTCCAGGAAAATTTCCCATTTCGCATGGGGGATTGCAAGGGACAGGGGCTTGGTGTCATAGTGTGGAACCAGTTCTTTGAGCCATAGCTCCTCCTCGCTGTCCAAATCTGCTTCATTTTTTATTGCATGTTTGGTGTCCAGAGTTTCTCCCAGTAAAGCTTGGATTTTAGTTATGATTTTTCCCGACGTACAGTTCTCATCCCTGAAAATTCTATTGTTCCTCTCCAGCCACAGCTTCCAGCAGGTAAATTTAGGAATCCACATCCAGGCTGTTTTGAGGAGGCTTTTTTTTGAGAAATCAAACGGAGTTAAAGAGGCCCAGTTGTGAAGCAAGGTGCTAATATTACCAGGGATCTTGACTTTGTCAGCCCCTGTTCTCAGGGCTCCCCTCCAAACATCACGGGCAAAGGGGCAGAGCAAAAACAGGTGATTAGCAGACTCTTCCTCGGACATACAGAGTGGACATCTAGACGGTCCTTCCATTCCACATTTTCTCAAGGTATCTCTAGTGAGAATGCTATTATGATCTAGTGTCCAGCAGAAGAAGTCGATTTTGGGCAGCGAGGGAAAGGCCCAGATGAATCTCCATTGAGCTGGATCAGGGGGTACATTAGGAATCACTGTCCTGCTTTTGTAACCTTCAGCAACTGTGAATTTTCCTGAGTTGGTGCCTCACCCTCTTTTGTCTTTGGCTGATGCTTTGATTGGAGATTTCCCTTGAAGCTTGTCTAACAGGATCGTGGCTTCAACCTGCAGCTGTTGGGGGACCTCTCCCAAGTTCCAACTAGCCCACCGTCTTCCAGCGTCCTCCGTCCATGTTGAGATGTCCCACAGGGTGTTCAGATTGTTGGATTGTAGCCATATTTTAATGTTTGCCAGACCTTCAACCTGATTTAATGACTGATCACCAAGGATAGGGTCATCCCAAATTCTGACATTTTTCCCATTACCTGGAATCCAGTATAGATTATGACTGAAGTGCTCCATAGCTGATAGGAAGAGTTTGAAAATCGGAGAGCCTTTACTAGTTTTTGGAGGCTGGTCCAAGCATCTCAGCCGCTGTCCCTTGAAATATTTTTTCCACAGCACTTTCTTGCTCCAGCTAGTCTTCCCATCAACAATGCTCCAAAGAATTTTGGAGCCCAGGGAGAGATTCTGGGCTCCCAGATCTCTTAAGTGAAGGCCTCCTTCCAGAGTTGGCTTTTTAACAGTGTCCCATCTGACTAAATGAAGTCTTTTTTCATTGTTTTTCCCCCCTTCCTAGAGGAATCTTCTCAGCAGACTATCCAATTTATTGAGGAACGTTTTGGGAGCAAGCAGAATGGAGTGATGGTAAAGCGGCATAATTGTGAGCAATGATTTCATCAGGATAACCTTCCCCGCATTGTTCAGCCAGGTGGCTCCCCAAGCTTGGATTCTGAGTTTTATTTTGTCAAGCATTGGCATCCAGTGGGTCACTTTAGGAATGGATTTGAAGATTGGGATCCCCAGGTACTTGAAAAACTCCCAGGTCTGAATTCCTTTCATTTCTAGAAGCCTGGCTATATCAGCGAGATCCTTGACTGAGCAGTTCCAGCTGTAGATGGTGCTTTTTAGATAGTTTATCTTGCTTCCTGAGACCTCCTTGTAGGTATCCAGCTCCTTCTTAAAGGATTTTGCAGAATTTATGCTCGCTCCTCCAAGCAGAAGGGTGTCATCGGCGAATTGGGCATGGTTAATATCTTTGACGTTGGGAGCCATTCTGAGTCCAGGAAGAGATTGGATTTGTTGATAGCAGTTGAGATGAAAGCTGAGCACCGAGGCTTGAATGGCGTAGAGGAGCGGAGAGAGAGGGAAACCTTGCCTTAAACCCCTTGAGGCATTAAAGAACTTGGTTGATCGGCCATTTACTAGCGGCGCTATCCAAGGAAAAGCAATGCAGGCTTTCACCCATTTGATGAAAGTTGAAGAGAAGCCCAGTTTCTCCATAACATCAAAGAGGAAATCATGTCTCACCTTGTCAAAGGCGTTGGCCAGATCGAGCTTTATCACCATTCCTTTCTCTTTTCGCTGGCAACTTGAATGAACTGCTTCTTGCACCAACACAATATTGTCCAGAATCTTTCTCCCTTTGATGAAGCCACCTTGATTTTCTGGTATGATGTCCGGCAGCACGTTCTTGAGACGATTGGCTATAGATTTGGTGATCAGCTTATAGCTTGTATTACATAGTGAAATGGGCTAGAATCTGCCAAAATCGGTGGCTCCTTTCTCCTTCGGGATCAGGGCAAGGAAGGCCGAGTTGGTGCTGCCTCCAATTTTGATACATGATTGAGATTTCCTGACCATTATTAAAATATCTTTGTTAATTATAGTCCAGCATGTTTGATAAAATCTGGCATTGAACCCGTCTAGCCCAGGAGCTTTATCCGGATCCATGCCGTCCAATGCCTTCTTGAGCTCCTCCATGTTGATCGGAGCGGTAAGCATAGAGTTAACAGAGTCTTGAACACAATGAGGGATTAGATCGAAGGGATGGGCTTGGGGGTCTAGAGGAGGGTTATCTGGAGCTGAGTAAAGCTCTTTGTAAAAGGTGAAGGCAGCTCTTTTGATGCCTTCGGGATCTCTGATCATGGCATCTTGGGACCGAATTTCTGAGATAGTTTTGAATTGCTTACGGGCTTAGGATTACTTATGGAAGAAACTGGTATTTTTGTCGCCGGCTTGTAACCATAGATTTCTGGATTTTTGCCTCCAATATTCCTCTTCATCTCTGCTGGCTCTATGGAGAATTTTTTGCAGTTCAATTTCTCTTTGCATCAAACTTTGAGAAACAACAGAATTCTCCATTGCAGATTGGTGGGCAGCAAGGTTTTCTAAGGATTCTTTTCTCTTGGCAGCGGGGGTTTTCAAAGTTTTGGCCCACTCCTTGAGTCTTCTTTTAAGGCCCTTCAACTTTTCCTCCCATACATAGAATGGGGACCCCAAAATCTGCGTATTCCAAGCTTCTGAAACCATGTCATGAAACCCCTCTTGCTGGATCCACATAGGACTAAATCTAAAGGGTATTGGCCCAAGGTTTCTATCAAGGGAGAGCTCGAGGCTAATAGGTTTGTGATCAGAGGTGCAGTTTGGAAGGATTTTAGAGGAGGCTGAAAGACCACAAGAAAGAAAAGAGGATTGAACAAGGAATCTGTCCAGACGAGCGGCTATATGATTAGGCCCAAGTCTTTTGTTAGACCAGGTGAATTTCCCTATGGTGGGCTTGATATCTTCAAGATCCCAATCTAGCATTATGTCTTCCACCCATTCTCTAGCTGGGTCCCGGACTGGGGAACCACCCTTTTTCTCGTCAGTGGCTAGAGTGACATTCAGATCACCTGCGATAATGATATTTTCTAGATTTTGCAATAATAAAAAGGACTGAATCGAGTTCCAGCAAAGTTTTTTCTCCGTTGGAAGGACCAGAGCGTAAATATTGAACATACTTACTTGCTGACCGGAGTCTTTGTGAAGGAGCTGAGTGAAGATCCAGTGAGAGCAGTTTTCTTCTTGAATCAACTCATATTTGGAACTGTCGCAGAAGGAGGCGATCCTGCGAGAGGCACCCTTGGCACTTACAGCACTTCCGGAACCTTTATGCTAAAATGTCTTGCTAGCTTGGAGGAGAAGTTTATCCTCCATCTTTGTCTCTTGGATAAGAAGGATTTCAGGCGAATGGATCTTGACAATATCTTTCAGGGCTTCTTCTTTCAGTTTGCTGCCTAACCCTCTGCAGCTCCAGGAGACGTACTTCATTATTTACTGGTTTTGAAGGAGGAGTCTCCTTTCGGAGCTTTGCTCTACTTTCATCCGGATCTTGTGTTCATCATTCCTTTGAGCGTTTTCTAGGATCCTTGCAGGACGTCCAGATAAGTTTTCTCCTCTCTCTGTTTCTTCTTAGATTTCCGGCCCCTAGCCGACTTGATAGGGGTGATTTGAGAGCCATCTGATTAGATGTCTCTTTCTTCTGACTCTTCACCCGATTCAGAAGCTAGGCTAATATGTTCCTCAGCTCCTTCGTTTCCCTTTTGATCTGTTGAAGGTGGGGGAGCGATTGGGCTTTCTTCGTTTTCTTTCAGTTTGTTTGGTTGATCTTCCGTTTCCTCATGACTCTCTGTTACTAGCGCCTTTTCACCTGATGGGGTGCCTTCTTTTGTGATTGGGATGGTCTGAGAGATGGGCTGGGTTTCCCCCATTGTTCCAGTTTTTGTATGATCAACAGACTTTGAGACTGCTTTGCCTTTTTTTATCTCTTTCCATCCTTCTTCTTCCACCTTGTCTTTTGATGGTGCTTTAGGGCAGTTTCGTTGGAAGTGGCCATGCTCATGACAGATTCTGCACTTAAATGGCAGTTGCTCGTAGTCCAGTTTCTGGTAGTGATTCCAATCTCCAACTGATAGCTTAACGGCTTCCGTCAGACCAACTTCCAAATCGACTTCCACGCAGATTCTTGCGCAGGTGTATTGACCTCTGTTATCAGCTTTGTCTATGAATCGTCCCAACCCGTTTCCAATTTTTTGAAGGGATTGATAGCTCCAGCAGTGTATTGGCAGATTGGGAAGCCGGACCCAAATAGGAACCTATTTTGGAACGTCGATTGAGGGGTCGAAGTCTGGGGTCCATTTTTTCAGGAAGAGGCCTTGGTTCCCCATGAAATACGGTCTGTTTCTGAACACCAGATCCCGATCCTCCTTGGTAGTGAATTCGAAAATGAAGAAACCTCTCCCAACAGGATAACTGATCACACTGTTTGAAAGTAAGGGCCTCCAATTCCGTTGGACCCATTCATCTGTCGATTTTGTTGTAGGCCATCTACCCATGAATTGCCCGACCAGCCCTCTGTCAGCCAAGGCGAGAGCAATTTTGATCGGTTGTTCTTCAGGCAGATCGATCTCAGGTATTTCTTCGAGTTTTTTAATAAAAGTTGGGACCTCAGGCGGGGGTCGTTTCCTTCCTTTCTGAGACAGCTGTTTACGGAATGCATTTGCTGAAGAGATTGTCGGGGGGGGAGAAGCCTCTCCGCCCCCAGGAGCTCCCATGGCGGCGTCGGTTCAGAGCGCTGCTTGACCTAGCCGCAGAGAGGAGCGCGCGCGTTTACCGTGTTGTAATTTGTTGTGAAGTGCTTGCAATCCAATTCGTTAAGAGGGGGTACTATTGTTATCTCTAATGTTACACCCAATATAGTAGTTGTTGACAAATTCCTTTTTAATTTTTTGTTGAGATTTTAATTTTATTAATATTATTGGGTTTTATCCCAATCTCCAACCAAAGTCCACCAATCCACAACCATAGCCCATAGAAGACACCAAGGCAGGAGCCCAAGGCCAAGTGGAAGTAACATTATATGTGCACAATGCATTGGAAGGCATTGTGTATGATGGTAAATGTAAAGGGTACATTGTTGCCTCATAGATGTGGGATATTTGTTTTCAAAACAAATATGCATGTAACTAGTGCAATTTTGCAGTCAAGGAAGGTCAAGGTATTAACTGTTCTACAAAAGTTGCTCTATACAACAAGATGAAAGGCAAGATATTTAATAATTGTAATTATTTGATAGAGTGAATTACGGTAGGTTCGGGAGAATATAAAGGATACCAAAATTGGAAATGGTGTTTACCTAATTTGGAGGAGCAAGTTGGAAAATGTATGCTTATTTTAGGAATTGTGAATTTAGTTCAACGAATGATTAGACAAAATTCAATCTGACATGGATTAGGATGGTGGGATATAATGGCTTATGTAGATGAAGATAGAAATTTGAGCTTTCAAGGTTACTTAACTAAAATTCGTAGACTAGTGCGTCACCTAGTTGGATGTGTAATTATAGAATTAATAAGATCAATTATTTCCCACAACCCTGCAATTATGGAGGCATTTGGTTCACTTTCACAAAAAACAGGAGTTACTGATGTGGCACATGAACAATTGGTTAACATTGAAATGCAAAGGGCTTCTTTATTAGAACTTGAGATATCCTATTATGCAAATGTTGAAGAAATCACTAAATGGAAAGTGTCACCTAAAATGGCTATCGAAAAGTGTAGGGAAACCTTTCTTGGGGAGAAGCAGAGAGCTTGTAAGTCAAGCCTAGCTGGATAAACAGAAGGATGCATGGGACCAGTGAGATTCTCAAGCTTCAACACTTATGAAGAAAAAGACAAGTGCACGTGGTACTTTTCTTGCAACTGAACAACAGTTTGAGTCTCTTATAACTATTGAACACGATGGAGACATGTATCCTATAAGTGGTAAAAGTTTTACTTGCAACATTTGCTAGGCCATTCTCTAAACTGGAACCCTACGATTGAAAGTTTCCTTATTTTGGGCATGAATCCTACTTGAGAAAGAGCTAAGTGGGTCAGACAGAGATCGTCACTTCTACTTTTTCCGTATTTGAGTCAATCTTGAAGGTCACTAATATTTTAAAGGACCATACATTCTTTGTGTGGAAGCTTGGTACTATCAATGCTTATCTTGATTCATGTATCTGTAATGTTTCACCAACTATAGATCATACCTTAGGTTTTAACCAAACGGTTAGCAGTGAAAAGAGAAGCTCTATGCATTTGTTGCATTTTTATGAGGAGTTTGAGATAGGTGACCATGTTGGCACTCAACTTAGTGATGATAATGTTTTTCTAGTGAATTTATCTCAACTTCAAGATGTTCATGTTTTGGTTTTAAAGGAGATTACAAAACTCTGAAATCTAGTATTGACCAACATGGGCTCAATTGAAAAATCATAATGATTTGGTGGATGTTGCTTGGATGAAGAGTTTGAAGCATCATGAGTTGACAAAAATTAGTTAACTTTTGTGTGAGTACCAAAAGAAATCAATGTTTATTATATTCCTTTTCCAGATGACCAAATTTTGATGGGTCTACATATCCAAAGTTTAACAAGACTCAAGGTTTCGCAAAATGGTATTGCAAAACCAACAATACGATTAATGGACGGTCCAGATTTATTGCACCATCCCTACCTCATTTTTCCAAAACCACGAAGGACGGTGGTGAAAAATGGTTTTTGATTTTATAAAACCACTAAGACTTTTAATGATATACACACAACGAATCTGGGACTCACACATAGTTTTCCACTACCACCAAGGTCTCCATACATCTAGCTCATCTCCACATGGCGTTTGACAAAGATCAGACATGCATTGATTTAATATTTTTGTTTTAATTAGAATGCCCGATATATGTTTGTATTGATTTGTTTTTAAAAGGGCCGAAGTTTTATCTTTAACAAGGGGTTATATTTAATATATATGATATTAAATTAATATTTCTTGTAATTTTATTATTTCCAAACACTTCAAAAAAATAATTTTTATAATTGTTTCAAGAATCCGTTTTTGAAACTGATTGAGACAATCGGTTGCAGGGGGAGAAGCAAAAGATCAGAAATGAGTAAAAAGTAGGGGTTTGGAGTGTGAAGCTAATGATGATATGTAATGAAAGCATCGCTCTTAAACTTAAAAATAAATACCAATTTTGCTTCCAATTATTGGGGTAATTGCAAAAATATTTTCTTCTTATGTTTTTATCATTCATTATTGTTTTTATTCCACTAATATGAGTGTAACAATGCAGCAGGTTGATTCAAATCAATTTTATGAATTTTCTTGGAATTAATGGCACTCATATTTTTGGTTTGAATCCCTTAATGGGAACTCCACCATACCAAGCATTCATCCATGTTTCTTGTTCTTTGCATCATTTACTATACAAGGACAAAGGTTGAGATTCTTAAGTGCCTTAGCGATTAAGCCTTGTTTTCTCCATCTGCTTCTAATAATCTATTGACACCCTAAGCACTGCAACCCTCACTTATCTTGGCCAATCCAGTTGTAAAGATAGGTTTTAGAATTAGATCATTCATTGTTATTCTCATGGTATATTTCTTCGACCATATATTTTATTATATTTTATAAATCTTGTAGATGTCCTGGGCACTAGTCCCTTTGTAGCCAGGAATTTTCTCCGTCATTACAAAAAAACCAACAATTCGATTAAATTTCTAGTTGGGTTTTGGGTAAAAGTGATCAGAAAAAAGTCTTGAGGAAAAATTCAGTAAATATAATGTTTAGACTATTTCTTTACAACTTCCTTTGGCATAAGTAGGATACCCTCAACATGGGAAAAGGATTTCCTACGTGAATCCAAATGGTTACAATTATCAAAGATAAGAGGTAAAGTTTTTGGATGGTCCGTGAATAATCAATAGAGGTTTCACTAAATGTCACAATTAAGAAGGAATTGAGGGTCATCAATATATTTTAAGGTAATTTTTTTGGGTTAGCAATACCACTTAATGAGAATTGAAAATCACTAGATTGGATGAGATCAATAGGCCATAGTTAATGAAATCACATAAAACAGTATCCTCAGGCATATGCATGGTGCTTGATGCTCATGTTGCTATAAACCCCTGCCCTTGGGCCTCCTTTCCTCTTCCCGACTAGTTTTCCCATAACCCTCATGTCCTCTTCATAGCCACATTGGACCATGTTATATTACATTTTGAAATAATATTTACATATATTGAGTAAATCTTGGAAGGTACAACCACATGGTACATAGAAAACCTGTTTAGCACAATTAGATTCCTAACCACTCACGAGTTGGGACTTGGCCTTGTGCTATACACTAGGAATTCACATGAAATATTTACATGATTTTCACATATGTTCATTTATTTAAGATCATATGCTTTGACCCTCATCATAATGACTTATTTAAAATTTATACATAATTTAATTAAATAGATCCAAGGGGCCAAAGCTAAAGTATAAGCATTGAGATACTCCTATAATATGATAAACAAGGAGAAAAGAACGACACCTAGAGATATCATCCAAGAATAATAGGCATTGGAAAATCCTTATGTATGAGCTACATTACTTGCTCAAGTACCCAATGGGACGCATACCAATACTACTCCTTGCCTTGATAGGAGTTGTAGCTTTCAACATAGAAGAAACTACTATATATGCATTGTTAGGTACCTATACTACTAGTGTAGCCCCGTATTGTTATTAGTGCAACCCCCTTATGGTATTGTTGTGCCCATGTAGTCCCCTTGTTGTTATTATTGTGCCCCATAGAAGCCCACTATTGTTATTGTTGTGCCCCTACAATATTATTGTTATGTAGGCTCTGATTATATTGGAACCACTTAGACTCCTATGTATAGAAAGGAGGTATTGTCATTTGTATCATCCAAGAATTGGTCATTTGTGTAATGTAAAGGAGGTTGCCCCCTTGAAGAGGCTGATTTTGAAGTTGTTGATTTGTCATTTCTATCTTTTTGCGAGTTGGTTTCATAACATGCATCCCTTAAGATTCCTATAAAGGAAACATTTTACATCCTTTACAAGGAGAATTAGTATTCCAAGAAGAAACCAAACATATTCATTACATTTTCATTAATGGGATTAGCAATATAAGGATTGAAATTTTGTGTAAGTTGAGAGTCATCTGTGTGAGCCTTTTTCATAATATATAAATTTCATATTTAGTTTTCACTCTATATTTTTTTCAAATAAATAGGTGAACTACCACCAATCATAGACAAACAATCATAGTTAGATCAATACAAGTAATCATTTGTAGACAACATTCATCAATGTTGTAAACTCGCAAACAATCTACTAACAACAAGATAAATTGAGCGTACTATCTTTCCTTCCACCAAGTATTAACAAAAATAGATGGAAATGTTCCATATGGCATTAGAAAATGATGAAAACTTGGAGAAGAATATGCCCTTTAGAAATGAACAATTCTAAACATTCTACTTTTTAAACCTTTTATAGTACATCATCGAAATTTGACTAAGTAGTGGTTGGTTAGGTTTTAATTTCCATTGCTTAAATTTCATTTTTGAATTCGTTAACAGATTCAATACCTTGAAAAAACATATCACACCTCACTTGTGCAATCTCAACAACTCACATTTGCGAAACCACTAATTCTTTTAAATTTCTAGCCAAATTTTGGGTAAAAGCTATCAAAAAAAGGTAGCTAGGAAAAATTCAAAAAGTATAATGTTTACACTATTGTGTTACGAATGCCATTGGAATAAGTAGGATACCCTCAACATGGGAAAATGAGTGTTTACGTGAATCTAAATGGTTACATTTATCAAATATAGGAGGTTATGTTTTTGGATGGTCCATGAATAATCAATAGAGGCACCACTCAATGTCACGATTAAGAAGGAATTGAGGGTCATCGATACATTTTAAGTTTATTTTTTGTAGGTTAGCAATGCAACTAAATGAGAATAAAAAATGATTGGATTGGATGAGATCGATAGGCCACAATGTAGTAAAAAAAAAAAAAACACTATCATCAGGCGTGTGCATGGTGATTAATGCTTATTGTTGTATACCCCTTCCCTTGGGCCTCTTTTCCTCTTCCCCGCTAATGAAACCATAACCCTTTTCATGTTGTCTCCATAGCAATGTTGGACCAAGTTATATTACATTTTGAAATAATATTTACATAGCTTGAGTACATCGTGGTATGCACTACCACATGGTACATAGAAAAACATGTTTCGCTGAATTACATTCCTAGCCACTCATGGGTTAGGCCTTGGGCTTGAGCTATACACTAGGAATTGACATGAAATATTTATATGAATTACACACAGGTTCATTTATTTAAGCTCCTACGGTTTGACTCCCATCATCATAATAACTTATTTACAACTTATACATATTTGAATTGAATAGATCGAAGGGGTCAAAGGTAGACTAATTACATTGACATACTCCTATAATCTTATCAACAAGGAAAAAAAAACAACTCCTAAATATGATCATCCAAAGAATAATAGACATTGGAAAATCCTAACTTATGAGCTACATTATTTACTCAAGAAATCAAAGGATGCAAAACAATACTACTCCTTGCCTTGATAGGAGTTGTAGCTTTCAACATAGAAGCAACTACTATATATGGATCCCTTAAGGTTCCTATAAATGAAACATTACATCCTTTACAAGGAGAATCATTGGAAGTATTCCAAGAAGAAAGCAAGCATATTCATTACACTTTCATTAATGGGATTAGGAGAATAGGGATTGAAATTTTTGTGTAAATTGAGAGCCATTTGTGTGAGCCTTTCTCATAAAATATCAATTTCATATTTAGTTGCCACTATATAATTTTCTTCAAAGATATAGGAAAACTACCACGAATCATAGACAACCCATGATAATGAGATCAATAAAAGGTACAAGAATTTGTAGACAACATTCATCAATATTGTAAACCTTGCAACAATCTACCAACAACAAGGTAAATTGAGCATGCTATCTTTGCTTCCACAAAGTATTGATGAACATTAGGAATACAAATCCAAATACACAAGATTGAGGGTTCCTTAAGTCTAGAATAATTGCATTATTGCCAAGAATAAAACAAAAAATATTTAACGAATCAATATACATATTTACAATGCATACATAATATTCAAGTGTTTAATAAATGAAATGTCAATTTAGGAATGTACTATTGAGTATCCCACTTGTGTTGGTCCAAAGTATGATGATGACCACCAATTGTAATATTAATGTGTAAAATAACTAGTAATATTGAAATACAAGTTATAGGCCACTATTAAATTGGCAATAAAACTTTGGAAATGATGGTATAAACTATCATCATACATGAATTAGCCCTTGACCACTTGTCAAAATTAAATCATTATAAAATTTTATAACTATATTAAATCTCTATATAACAAAAAAAAAAAAAAACATGTCAATTTTATTTATAAAATAAGCTAATAAAAAACAAATCCTAAACCATTAACTATACATAAATCCCAAAATTAATACATACTTTTTAGATTACTATAAATTCTATTTAATAACAATTATTTTTAAAAATTTAAAAATAAAAATAAAAAAATATGATGATAATAAGAAAATGAACTTGTTCAAACTATTTATAAAATTGTTTTCATTATAGTCTCTTTCCACTTAATATTATAAATTGTATTCTATGATTATCATTGTGAACCACTAAAAAAATATCTTAATCAATAATCATTATTTCTAATGATAAAAAAAATAGCTTATAAAATGATTCTTCAAAAAATGTATTTGTTTTTCTATTCTGAAAAAAAAATTCATATAAAAAAAAATGATTAAAGATAATCATATGAATTAAAAATTAAAAATACTTTATATTATTAAATCATAATATAGATATTAAATTGATTTTCCTTTTCTTGTTGACTCAAATCGTCCCTTTCAACTTAACTAATACTAATACTCTTTCGCGGATTTTTCCTTATTGACTGAAAGTCATTTATACATAAATTCAAAAGGAGTCGTATCTGATACGGGATTTTGGTGGATTTTCCTTTTCTTGTTGACTCGACTGGTGTAAACTCAAATCGTCCCTTTCAACTAATATATAAAATTCATTTATTAATATTAGAAGTCATTTGGTCAAAGATTTGTAGGATGATACGATGAATGTGGGCTAATTTTATTGTAGAGTCATGATTAAAATAAGATTCCATCAAATAGTTAATAAAAATTTTGTAAGTATAAATTTTGTATTAAAAATATTAACATGTTTTTGGAAGAAAAAATATAACACAATGATCATGTTGTTACCCATAATTTTAATGTAATAAAAAAAATATATTCAATATTAAATTAATTTAGAATTGTCTTTTAGAATGTAGAGAAATCAATGATTAAAATGGATCTATAGTGGTTTTATGTTTCTCTCTATATAGACCATGTGTAATTTTTCATTGTTCAAATTGCATTTTTGACTTGATAAATGAGTGATTAAGAGGGCTTGGGACTAAACCACTCACAAACCGACTAGTCTACACCTCAATTATTTTACCTTTAATTAGTTTTTCCTTCTGAACATTAAAATATTTTACTAAGGTCAACATTAACACACATTCTCCATCTCTCTAAGAGAAATATAAGTTGTCTTTTTAATTACTTTAATGGTTTTAATTAAAACTAACCAAATATGTACAATCATTTAAGTTTTTATTATAACCGAGAATATTTTTCTATTTAAAGTATTTTTTTGAAGGACAAGTGTCAACTCCAAGTTGCGCACCAACGAAATTACACATCATCCTCATACTAGATTATAGAATGAGCCTCTCAACTAAATTAATTTGGAATTGTTTGTTATTTACATTCCTTAAGTGTTAGTTCCATATTTAAGTGTCTTAATTTGAGCAGTATGACATTACATTTGTCTAAATATTAACATGTTCATTCTCTCAAAACTAAAATTTGGACGAAAATTAAGGAATGGAAATTAAAAGGTATTTCAATGAGGAGTAACAGGCTCACACTTTAAAAACGATAAGTATTAAGCATCATGCACTAAGTCAATTATTGGCTTAGTGCCTTTCATCTTGTTCATTTAATATCATTTTATTCTCATCTAATGCATAAGATGAAAATACATTAAACCAATTAAAACAATCATTAATTCAGAGCATGGTGCTTAATATTTACTATCCCATACAAGATAGATACCATGAAATTATGACCTACATCCACTGCCTCCAACCTTCTAGCAACATAACATTCATGCTCTCCCACCTCTCCCACATGTATTTGTCCATTGTGTACTTCATGGTTCAAAACCCCATATCAGATATGAGATTGAAACTTAAATATGAAATATTATCCATGTGTGTGTGTATATATATATATATAAGTTTTAAATTTAACAATAAATTTGAATGTTTTTAAAATTAAATAGGAAGGACATAACAAAAGTTTGTCTCTGCATGGCCATCTTCATCTCCCCTGCATGCATCTATCCATCTAGTTTAGATTTGGAATTTCAAATTTACTTCACTTGTACATTGAAAAATTGGTGAAGGTCGTTTGTTTTTTTACCTCTTATTTTATGTCTATTACAAGTTAGCGCAAGTTGGTGAACATTATGCAAAAGAAAATAACAAGAAAGAATGACCACATGAAAAGGGATTTATTAGCATAATTAGGAATAACAATTCGTTTGATTTATTACTGAAACTAGGAAAACATCGTGTTTTCGTACATGTCTCTGTGTTTATCTCTTAAAAGTGAAGAAAAGTATATATGATAAGAAAAACACCAATTACACTAATGGAACACAATTTCAAAAGGATTCCACAAATGCTTAGATTTGAGATAGTGCTCATTGGCTTTCTTTATATGTAAACTTGTAATTTAACCAATGAAAGATTTATGATGAATAACTTAAATACTTACATCTCAAATTTACTATTTAAAAAAAAAAAATTACCCTTTGCCATTGCAGAAATTTTAATAGTCATTAAATACATTAAAAAAGTAAAATAACATCCAATTCCTGAAATAAAGTTTAATAAACAAATAAAATAGTGAAGTTGATAACCTCGCAAAGTGGAGACATATATGTGCAACCATGGATATAGGGGTTTGTGGTTTAAGAGATGCCTTATGCAGTATTTGTCAGATCGTGGTTTCAGTCAAGGGTTGGTAAAAGTGTCAGAGGGAGGTGACACTGATAGTATCTAATCCAGAAGTCGGTGGTTGTTAGACGGAAAATGATGTATGGTTTGCAATACAATTCATTCCTTAGATGTTGCTAATGTTTTAGGGTTGTAACAGGTGTGGAGAAAGGGTGGAATGGAGGATGAGGTGGATTATTCCATCGACCCATATGATAATATCTTCATTTGGACTAAGATGCCAACTCATGCACTCGATCTGGAGACCATGGTGACACCTGGCACACCAAACGTAGGGATTTTTTCCTCCCTTCCTACTTGGAAACGGTATCGGCAGTCTCATAAGGTTTTCCTCCCTTTTCATTAGTGATGTCACCAAATTTGAATTATGAATTATTTTTGGTGCCAGAGGAGCCATCCTCGCTAGGATTTCAAGACCCTAGTTTGGACATTAGTGTAGACCTAACCCACTATTTCCCCTTGGATACTCGAATTTGGATCTTGGGGGGAGGCCCCCAAGATCTGAAAAATTCAAATGCGAGAAGAAAAGAGGAGAACACACAATAACAAAACCATAAAGAAACTTTTTTTATTAAAACAGATAATAACTGTAAATGCTACATTATGGTGGACCTTTTGTCCTTTTAGAAAATGCAACTTGTTACTTATAGCCTTTTTTGGTCACAATACCACAAGTAAATTCTATGAGTGGGTAAATACCATGGTTGAATGAATACCATGGGTGGATGTCACTTACAATACCATGGGTAAATTCCATGAATGGATAAATACCATGGGAGGATGAATACCAAGAGTCGATGGCACCTACAACACCATGGGAAAATAACATGGGTGAATGAATACCATGGGTGGATGCCACTTTACAATATCATGGGTAAATTCCATGGGTGGATAAATACCATGGATGGATGAATACCATGGGTAGATGCCACTTACAATACCATGGGTAAATTCCATGGGGGAATGAATACTATGGGTGGATGAATACCATGGGTGGATGCCATTTTCCATTCGGGTCATTCCTCCCTCCTAAAGAAGAAATGGTTCCCAATGCGTGAAGTTCATCCTGAGAAGCCTTTGTTGAATATGAAGAGCCACTAAACAGAAGGGTTTCGCGTGGTTAACTCATAACCATGATGAACACAGATATGATGTTAGGCCCCTATACTACTAGTGTAACCCCTTATTGTTATTAGTACAACCCACTTATTATATTGATGTAGCCATGCAGTGCCCATATTGTTACTATTGTGCCCCATAGAAGCCCACTATTGTTATTATTGTGCCCTTACATTATTATTGTTATGTTGCTCTGATTAATGTTATGAACCTTTAGATCTATTATATAGAAGGAGGTTTTTCATTTGTATCATCAGAATTGTTCATATTAGTATGTAAAGGAGGTTGCCCCTCGAAGAGGCTGATCTAAGGTTGATCTATTTTTTCTATCTTTTCTTTGCGCTGGTTTATACTTTGGTATCAGAGCTTTGGATTCTAGGGTTTCGCTGCTCCAAACAGGTCATCGTGGCATTTTCGCTATAACTTTTTTCTGTGACGTTTCAGAAGTTGCAAAAAAAACCCATTTGAGAGGAAATCGCGCTGAACCTTGGGTCCGAATTTCAGAGCTTTTTTCACGATATTTTCGGAGATATGATCTGAAGAAGTTGGTCTTTTTGTAGACTCCTGAATTACATTCAAAACAGGTGACCTGGGGAAAATCGTCATAACTTTCTCTCTGAGCATCAGATTGACATTTTGTAAGAAGGTATAGAAAGAGGACGGATTGTAGTTTCTTGTGTACATTTTGGGGATCCAAAGGTTGAAACAGTGACTCGTGGCACGTCGTACAAGTTCGCTCTACTGAACTAGTCTATAATCTGGTCACTGTGGGAGATTTGGCATAACTCTTCATTGGAGAATCCAATTGGGGTCAAACTGGTGGCATTGGAAAGAGGGCATAAAGGACTACTACAGGTCTTAGTTTCAGAACTTAAAGATCTGAAAGTACAGAGTTACAGTCATTTCAAGATCGAGCTCCTAAAATCAAGAAAAAGCAAGAT
>APFE031754690.1:15840-79189 GCA_000404065.3 Pinus taeda
TCATAATAAAAATAATAAATAAATAAAAATGATAAGTAATAAAAATAAATAGTAATAACCAAAATAACAAATAATAAAAAAAATAAAAAAAATAGTAATAACCATAATAAAATAAGGAAATTATCAAAAAAAATTAGCATGCCGACACATGGAGGGTGGGCATGTGGCATGCAGACACATGGAGGTGTGCATGTGGTTTCCCTTCCAATGCTTTTTCTATTTAATGAATGATGAAGAGGATGGAGAGGGTCGATCATTCGGAGGTTCCATCTTCATTCTCTTGGGAGAATTCTAAGACTTAGGAATACTGGCAGTAGTCGTTGATTGAGGGCTCGGGGGTGGCCAGTTGTTGCAGAATCCTACACAATTGAGGCTACGGTTGGGAGGAGAGTCGTCCCCAAATCTTGTGGTCACTTCGCAGCCGGAAAATACAGATATAATTTCATTGAAAGAATTGTTTTCCTTTTGACATTAGCTTTAGTTTTACTTGTGCTGTTACAAAACACATCATCACTTTTACATTTTGAAATGCAACAAATAATTTACAAAAGCATGACCATGACAAGCTAACATATCGAGAAACCATTTTTCACTCATCAATGTGAATGGGTCACCTTCCTATGGTGGCTTTTTTTGTTGAACCATTTTTTCACCTGGTTCATGCATCGATGCTTTGTCTTTAAGGCATTGCTCTAGATGGAGCCTCCAACAAGTGGCTCTTTGATGGCCACTTCTTTCGCAATTACTGCAATAGGTTTTCTTCCTCTAGATTTTCTTAACATGTTGCTTTGCTTGCTATTGAGAGGGTCTATTATGCCTCATCCTTTTATGTGCTGCCATTCTTTTCCAACACATGGAAAATGTATGGTTATGTAATCCACAAAAGGTACATGTTTCTTGATGTCTTGATTTATGTCCATCATTAAAAACATGATCATGATCGAAATGAACATTCAAATGTCGAGAGTGGTTATACCTTTCCTTGCCATCTCTAGTGTAAGTATGGCGATGAGGTCTTGCCTCAGCTCTTTCCCTACAATGGGCACTTCCATGGGATGATGGGGATGTGTTCCCATCATTCTCTTTTGCCAACTATTTTAGTGACATCTCGGAAGAAGCTGACACCTTGGAGCATTCTCCTTTGGTGTATCTCAAGCCTACAAATTGAGGTCTCTGCACAACCTCCAATGGTTTAGTTATGCCTTGGTTATTAACACCAAGTTCTTTTCCCTCCTTGTGCCTCGTTCTGGTAAGGAGCCTCATGTTTGTCCCTGTAATTGGGATCTCCAAATCTCCAATGGAAAGCATACTATGTGAGGACAAAGCTAAAAGGAAATCAATGTATTTTACCTCCTTCGTCGATTTGGAAAGAATTGATCAGGGTTTCTCATCATCCATTGTTGGTGGTTCACTAACTGTTATGGCACATTCCCCAACTTCCTTTCTGACATACCCAAGTCCTACCTGATGGGGTAATTCTTCTACTTTGATGGGATTGACAATGCCTTGGCCATTAATGCCTAAGCCTTTCCCTTCATAACCCTTTCTCTTCAACAATTTGGAGCCAATTTATTTGGTGTGATTTTCAAAAACAACGACATCATCATCAGGCAACATACATGAAGATGGAGAAATAAATTTTACCTCACATGCGTCATGCTACAGCTTTTCCAAGGCCTCATCCTTCGTTTGTAGTTGTTGTATCAAACTACATTTCTCCTCTTTCTCTTCATGCAAGCACATCTTCAATTCAGCATTCTCTATTTGAAGGTTTTGGTTGTTGTGCTTCAATTTTTCTAGGGCCTCTTCTGTGGCTTGCAACTAAAGCTGCGCTCACTCCTTTTCCTCTATCTCTTTATGTAAAGTTTCATACACTATTTCCACCCTTTTGGAAATCTTGAGCATGGTCTTGTACATCACTTTTTCATCCTCTATCGCTGCACGTTCTATTGTTCACGCTGCAATTTACATCCACACAAATAATGCTCTGATACCACTTGATCTAGGTCCAGGTGTTACAAAGGACCCTTCCAAGACCTTTTACTTTTGTGATGTGTTAAATTGTATTTTTCAAAGAACATAGATGAATACATCTGCATATTATAAAAAAGAGGAACATGAGAATCAACAGCAAGTTAAAACTCAAGACGTTGATAACAAAGTTCATCTAGGAGGGACTACGTCTCCGGGCCCCTGTGTCAAGATGGTGTGGGCTGCTACATTAAGTGTTGTAAATAATGATGATGTACATAGAGGTGATGTTGCTATCATAGAAGGAAAATTCCCTCACGAAGGAGTGAATCCAAGAGATGTTCCACTATAGTAACTCTCAGTCAAAAATAACTCCTATCAGTATGACATAAAACTCATGCATCATGAGCATCCCACCAACATGGCATAAAAGGGATCTCAATGCAAACATGCATGATGATAACATGAGTATCCCATCAACATACAATAAAGGAATCTCAAAACACAACATGACGCATCATGAAAACAAGTAATAAACACGATCCCTCATCAACATCAAACAGGGATTTGTGTAGCATAATGTATAGAAAAATAAGTACATGAACACACTGCATATACCTCACAACCAAGGGCCATCTAAAGAAGCGGATGTAAAAATGTTGAAGTTGTTCAGACCATTGATCTCACGGCATCAATTGCATGGAAATGACAACTCGCACAAGAATGTTGACACATGCGCTCCACTTAGAAAAGTGGCTACAAAATGACATGACCGAATGAAAAGTCTGAATGCACCATCAGATTTGTGGTCTCAAGTAGTGCAAAATCGACTATCAAATTTCTGAATTCTAAGAAATTGAGAATCTGGGGTTCAAGGAATCTTTTAGACTCCCCCCAGATTCGTCAAAGGTTCTACTCCATGGGTGGACTTGGAATTTGCAACTCAAAAGGCGAATCTGGCCTCGCCATTGCGATCCCTATGGAAAACCATGAAAACTGACTATAGACTTCACTATATTACGACATGGAGAAAGATTACCTCCTCGAGAAAATTTCAAGGATCATGGTTCCGCTCCCTGTTTCTAGAGAAGTCATGGTTCCACCCTACATTAAAATTAATTAAAAAAGAATCATGCTTCAATTTCTTTGCCACCCTTCTGCCTCTCCATCCATATGCTCCCCTCCATTTTCTTTCAAGTCCGACCTCTCCACAAAATGAGAAAGAATTCCCTTTTAAATATCCTTCTCTAGGGGAGATATCAACAAAGAGGTCGTTGGTGTGGTGGAAAAAATACACAATCGGTTGATGAGGAGTCAAAGGGTCGAATCCCGCCTCTCCTATATTTTAACATACATTCCAAATTGGTTGGGCAGCCCTTGAAATGCGGCAACTGTAATTAAGTTTGGTTTTGGACTTTTTACATGGCACGTTATTTGATTTTTGGTGATGGCATTAAATTTTTGTTGGGTCATATGCTTGAGTGGGTGTGAGGTTGGTGAGGGTGCCCGAGAGGCAAACTGGCCACGATCGCCAGGCGGGTTCAAGCCCCGCCACCCTTGGCTTGTCGGTGTTCTATGTTTAGCAGGTCGTGGGTCGGGTGACCACCCTTCATATATATATATATATATATATATATATATATATATATATGGGAGGGTTTGACATGGTAATGGCTGCCAAGCCATATAATTAAAAAAAAGATTTGTTAACGTGGTTGAGAAAGGGAGGTGGCGGGGGTTATGGCCCGCCACCTCATATTATATTTTTTTTAATTTAAAAAAATGGCCTTTTAAAATTATTTGGATTTTAGGCCGAAGGAGACAAATTAACCAGGCCAAAAATTCGCTCAAAATTCGGCCCAGGATGGCTAGAATCTAGTGGCTAGGTTCTATCCAAATTGTGGCCTCCTTAAGCCTTCCCATTAGTAAAAAGTCAACTAAACTTTGATTGCTTCTAACTTTCGTTTGCAAGCTTGGTTTGACGAACCGTTCACATCACCGCGATCAGGATGGTGAGGTCTACGCTTTGGTCTTGGACTGAAATCTTTATGGTCACTTTGATTTTTGAGCGTTCATAAGCGCTCTTTGTCCTGTGTGTGTCTCTAGAGCCACCTGGATCACCAGTGCTGGGTTTCATTGTGCATATTTTAGAGGGAAGGTTGCCTGGCTAAATTGCACATTTCTGGAGCCCAGCAAGAAGCCCATATGGATTATGCAATTTCTAGAGGGAAGTTTGGTTCCCCTCCCAATTTCCCAATTTCCTAGGTGAGTATCACAACCAGAAAGTGACTAAGTTCTAGAGTGTCAACCTACAGGTGGGAGACCAACAAGTTGACAAGCATAGGCTGGCAAGCCACTGGAACTCATGTGAACCATTTGTACTTAGACATTGCAAGACATCCTGTAAAGGATGGTTGGTAGGGAGGCTCCAAAACGAAGATAAGGAAAAATTTTGAGGGTGGTTGTAAGTTCTACAACAAGTAGGTATGCATGTCCTATCCATAATAAGTGGCAATCTCACCACTTCTTTCATTATGGAGCATTGGGTCTAAATTGTCCATGTGAGATAAGATCCACTCAATTTCCCATGGACAAGGCATGACTAGAACCTTGCATGTGATGTTCTGAATTATGAATGCTTTATGTTAATTTAATCTTCCCTATCTTCCAAGCCTCGAGGGAACTACTTTTCCCTAAAAATGCCTTTGATTTCCTTCCACATGACCTCGATGGATTTATCTAGGAAGCATTTTGTATCAGTGAGTATCATAATGGTAGGATTTACAACCTCCACTACTTCTACACTACTATCCTTTAAGGCTTATTTTGATACCACTCGACGGGTGGTACAAGGCATCATTCCAACTAATGATGAAAGTGTAATAAGACTAATAGTTGGAAATCCTTCACATGGGATCACATTCATAGTGATAAAGATTAGCTTCAATAAATCCTCTATTTTTCAGAAGAAGTAACTCATCAAGTTGATTTTGTAGAGTAATCAAGAGATGTTAAGAGAATGTTCTTATAGAAAACAACATAGAATCAATGCTTAGGGACAAAAATTGACAAAGACAAGAGAGGGTGTACTCTCGGAGCAAATCAAGGATCATTCAAGGCTTGAAGTTGCACTAGTGAACTCATGCAACAGAGCGAGATAGAGTAAGGATGTAGAGCACACTATCAAAGCATGAAGGGAATCATTCATGGCTTTGAGGTGTGCTCATGCACTCAAGGAGGCCAAGGACAATGCAGGGAACATGATGGAAGCATGAAGGAGTTAGGATTTGATCCTTCATTGTGAAATCATGTGCTCAATAGGACCTAGGAGGGTTCCAGGCACATTGTTGAAGCACAAAAGGGTGAAGCTTCATGGGTTCAGGGTGCACTTATGCGCTCAAGAAGGGTGCAGTTCTTTGTGTCGAAGGAGTGTGATAAAGAGGGCACTTAGTCTTTTATGGGTGCATTCTTCAAATACTATTATAAATTCATTTCTAAAAGTTTTATTTTGCATACAAGGGCTCAACAATAGCTTCAACAAGCCATAAAACAAGATGAAATTCTTGTAATGTTGAGAAGAAGGGTAAGCATGTGATTATAGAGTCTTTCGCCATCATGAATAGAATATGAAAAGTTGAAGAATGTGAAGGGTCACAACATGCTATAGTAGTTTGAAACTTGTACACGAAATAATAAACTAAAACTCCATCAAAGAAATCTATATTGATAGCAAAGACATCTAAGGAAAGAAAAAGAAAAGACATGAAAAACTTACTTGGAGAGTACATTGATGACAACCCCTTTGATTCCAAACCATGTGCTCAACCTAGATGAGAGTTTTTATGTGAAATAATGATTAGATGAGTTGATTATAAAGAGATATGATCCAAAATAAGTCCATGCATGCTAACCACTTATCATCGGGTGAATGAGTTAGTTATTGAAGTGAAGTGAGACTTCTATTTTCTAGGAGTGTATCTACATGCAACAAGAGAGCAAATGCATGAAGGCTAAAAAAGGGTGCATTTCTTTGAGTCGAAAGAGTGCACTTGCTTAGAATGAGAGGGTGCACTCACAAGAGGGCACACTTGCTCAACATGGAGTGTGCTCCACCTGGGTGCAGTTGTTCAGTCTGAAGGAGTGTGTTCAAGAGGAACACTTGCATGGTGCCTTGAAGTTTGGCTTTTCTAGAGAGATTTTTCTTTTTCCATTTTTTTGGGTAGCATGACTAATAAATATTTCCTGATAAGTCTAGAAAATCTCAGTGTTTTACATCTCTAGATAAGATAACACAAGTATTTCTAAGGATAGGATGATGACACTTAGAACACCTTTCCTAGGAGGAGATGACACTTAGTAAGAAACGAGGATAGTAAAGTGAGAAATATGTCAACACTACAGTATACGTAGACTCCTAAATTTAATTAGGAAAAAACTTTGGAGGGTCATTGTCATAGTGACAACAACAGTACACACACCTTCCTTTCTAATTTTTTTTTTGTAAACAATGGAAGTTATGATAATTTTAAAAAAGGGTTATGACATTATTTTTATGGTTCATATTTTAGAAAAGGGATCATGAAGCGCCATTTTCATCCTCCTTGTAATTATAGTCTTTAACAAAACTAATTGGTGTAATGAATGCCCTGAAGACACAGATGCAGGAACATGATGCTTTGTGGTCTAAAACCATTATATTTCTTTGTACAATAGTAGCTAAATCATCTGCCCTTAATACAATGCATATTATAATGTACAAAATTGAGTAGTTTTCATTTTTATTTGTATTGTATTGCATTCATGAGGTTTCTACAAAATTGTGTGTATATGGGCGACAAAATCTTAGATCTTACCTAGAGGCACCATTTTTTTGTTTCTTTGTATATATCTAAAACTTCACATATCTTAAATCTCATCTGATTAAAGCTATCCCTTTTACCATATGACAAATGAATTCTCGTCAGTCTCTCCAGTGATTTTTCAAATATATTTCCTATAAATCTAACCTTTTTGGTGTCTTCTTTTGTTAGTTTTTTTTCTTTCTATTTTTATTTGCATCTTATATGTAAATCCATGTTTGAGATGAAAACCAATCAATTGTGCAAGGAATTTTTCATGCATCTCTTGGTTTTCTTGGGTTCCATGATTGCTTTATGGGTGCATTTTCTTTCATATTTCCATGCTATTTTATATTTTTTTGCATCTGCAGTGGGCTTTTAGCTGCTATATAAGCATATCTTAGGAGAAAGAATAAGGAGATAATTCATTGAAATTTGTTTTCCTAGCTTAAAGAACTTACAGCTTTACCTTTCTTTCTTAGGTAAAATGATTTAGTAGGATAGATTGATGGCAAAGCATTTATCTTCCATTTTTTATACCACGAAAGACAGGGTCGATAACCCTTTCTACTTTACGATTGGATCCCACATGCATGGGGATTGGTATTCAAGGCTACACACAAGACCAACCATCAACCCTACTATCTTGCTTTCAAATATTTACTAGAGGCCTAATATGTTAACTCTTGGAATGGAACTCCAAGGTCACGCAATGGATCCTTGAAATATTTAAGAACATTTTGAGGTATATGATTGTTGACACCTAATCATAGGGATTGGGTGAACAATTGTAATTAGTGTAAATAAATAATAAAGGAAATGGAGAGTCACCGGGAGATGAAATGAACAGTCACTCCCTCTTGTATATAATAATGAACAACGTAAATGAATAATACAATTACATTTGAGAAGTTAACTCTTGGCCTAACATGGTACCAGAGCCAACTGTATCTCTGGCATTACAGTTTTCCCTTGTAACTCCCTCCTGCCCTATGTTCTACCTATTTTGCAAAACTGACACCTTTTTCATGCTCCAAAAGCCTGAATAGTGCACTGTCATATGCGTTTTCTTAGTGCTTCAGTCAGAATTGGAATCTTCCACCCTGTTTCCTGGTGTTTCCTCTGCTTTACATAAATGTGGTGTCGATAGCTATGTGGAATGCTTGGTATGATATTAACGCTATTGAAATCTTATTAATGTTGTCCCCATATACCATATGCTTTTTTATTATGTGCATTTTTATACTATGTGCCTCCCTCATATATGCGCTCCACCAGACTCGAATACCACTGCATACTCTCATTCAGCTAATACTCTCTCGCAAAACAATTGTTTTCTGCCCCGAAAATCCATCACAGAGGCATTTCCAAAGCTCTTCTCTGTTCATTATTTTTTTGGGGTTCATCGTGAATTTCAACAGATTCCAATGGAGAGGAATTTAATATAACGTTGTTTGGCTCCACATTCTTTGGCTCCATGTGAATTCCCATATATACACTATCCCAATGGTATAAACGTTCCTCCATATATACACTGATTTTCGTGGTTTTCTAGGGCATCTTCAAAGTATACGCATTATCATATACGGTGTCTACGCTCTCTCTACATTTTTTTAATACAGGTGTTTTGGATATAACGGAGGCCTATTTTATATATTACTGTGTGGAATGGGTACTATTATGTACCACTTATTGGGTTTTGTGAGCATGTCCATATCTTTGCTATATACATTGAAATTGTAGTTTTTTTTACAAGCAGAAGTGCAATCTCTTACAGCGTATTGGCAGCAGAAGTATATACATATAATACATATATATATAATATATATATATATATATATATATATATATATATATTTAATATTATATATATATATTAAATGCACTCATTAATATCTATTGTGGGAGTGGTCCTCAATGGGAAGGAAAATTATTCTAGGTGGTCTCAGAAAATAAAACACACTCTCATCTTTAATGAGGTGTGGAAATGAGTGTGTGTTGGAAATAGAGACAAAGAGCTTGAACAACCTACCTCATACATGGAGTTCACCATTTAGGAAAATAAGAACAACAAGGCTTATGCATTGATTGCAGCATCAATAAAAGAAGAGGTGAGCCCCCATATTTTTCCATTTTCAAATGCTTTCAAAGCCTTACAAAAATTGAAGGAACTCTATGACTCACACTCTACACTTGAAGTTATTCAACTAATGATTAAATTTTTCACCCTTGAATTACAAAATGATGATCCTCTTGCTCTTGCATTAGAAGTAAATTCTATTATGCATGATATCAAAGTCACTAATGTTGAACTGGACATTCCTCTAATAGCTTTTCTCAAGGCACTTTATCCCACTTACTCAAATTATCTTGAGTCATTGCAAGAAAATGGAAACCTCAAAGATATTACCTTTGACTCCCTTGTGAAAAAATTTGATGAAAGAGAGAAAGCTTTTGGAAAGAAGACAACTCCTCATTGTTTTAAAGAGGTTGTGCGTCTTGCACATGGAGAGAAGAATCTTGCTCAAGATTCTTCCAAAGGAAGAGGTGGTCGAAGAGGAAGAGGATGAAATTTCAGAGGCAGGGGCACAAACACTCTCAAGGAGAAAATTTAGATTTGCACTGCATACGCTGTAAAAGAGATGGATCACATGATGCATCCACATGCATGTTTCCTTGGGACAGAATTGAGCAGGAAAGAAACCAACCCAAAGGTAAAACTAATGACAAAGATAAAGGTAAAGAACCCAAATCTACTCATTATGTTGTGGCACACTATAATATTGGAGTAAGTGAAGACTTATTTAATGCTTCACTTGCTCTTTGGAGAAATGATTGGTTGCTTTATTCAAGAGAAACTTGCCACATGAATTTTAGAAAATATTTTTTTGAATAATTTACTGACAATGTTGATGGAGCAGTATACTTTGCAGACAAATCAAAACTCAAGCCATCAGGGCTTGGCACAGTCAGGCTTAAATTGCCTGGTCTTCCGGACTTTCTTCTACCTCATGTTTTATATCTCCCATAGCTGAGGAGAAACTTGTTGTCCTTGGTCCACATCTGCTACCAAGGACATTCCATTCATATGTTTGATGGAAAACTTGAGGTGAGAAACGCATCAAACCACTCACTTGTCATGACAGGGATAGAAGAAGAAAGGCTTCTCAAGCTACATGATACCTTTGCTCGTGCAAAAAATTTCTCATACAATTCTCATTATGAAGAAGGTACATTTCCATCAAGTTTATTATGGCATGCTAGATTTGGACACTTGAACTATGACAACCTCTACTTGTTGAATAAAAATGGTGTTACTAGTTTGCATACAATTCCTAGGAAACTTAAGCAATGTGATGCTTTCATTTTGGGAAATCATAGAAAATAGTATTTTCATGATTCACATTCTAAAGCACATAGAAAACTTGAATGCATTCATTCAGATTTATGTGGTCCAACACTTGTTCCTTCTACAAGTGGAAGTAAATATATGATGACATTTATTGATGACTACACCAAAATGTGTTGGGTTTATTTATTGGAGAACAAATCTAATGCTTTTCAAACATTCAAGAACTTTCGTAGATGGATTGAAAATGATGAACAATCTCATATTGGCTCTATTCGCACTCGTAATGGAAAAGAATACACTTCAAATGAATTTCAGAACTATCTTCGCCAACATGGGATCAAACATCATACAATTGTGCCTTATAATCCCCAATATAATGAAGTAGCTGAAAGAATGAACAAGATAATCTTAAATATGGTGCACTCCATGATGTTTTTCAAAAATGTAAAATTGATGTTTTGGGTTGATGCAGTTCTATGTGTTGTATATGTAAAGAATAGATGTCCATCTAATGTTATTAGAAACAAGACTCCTTATGAAACATGCTATGGGCACATTCCTTCCATAAAGCATCTCAGGGTCTTTGGTTCCACATGTTATGCCTTGATACTAAAGGTACATAGAAACAAACTTGGTGCAAGAAGTCGTAAGTGTATCTTCCTAGGGTATTCAAACACCTGCATAGCATATTGTCTCTATGACGAAGTCAATAAAAAGTTTGTTGTATCTAGAGATGTAATCTTTCTTGAATCATCCAAAACTGACAATGTTTTTAAGCGGAAACTTGATTGCTTGGATAGATTTGCAAATGCAAACTCATTTCAAGAATTTGATAATCGGATTCCACATCTTGAAGGGGGGATTCCTATACTAGATCAACCTATGGAATCTTCTTCTAAAACACTCTCTCCCCCGCATGAAACTCCAACAATGAATGATACTTTGAGTGATGTGATTAACAGAATTGGGAGAGTCAATCTTGATTTAGTCCCAACTCAATCAATGGAGTAGCTTAGACCATCTCAGAAAGGTCCCCCAAAGTGGTTGACAAAGACACTTGAAATTGTTCATCCTGATGAGGTTGGAAAGACAGGAACTAGAAATTCAACCCAACAAAATGGAGGTGATGTAGATGACTCTAATTCGCCTATTGATATGGATGTTTGTTATGATTGTGAATTGAATTTGTCTATAGATTTTAAACCAACTTCCTTCAAATAAGTTGCTTCCCATTATGAATGGAAAGAAGCAATGCAAAAAGGAGTATGATGCCTTAATAAAGAATGGCACTTGGAAGCTAGTTGATCCTCCATTGTGACCCAAACCAATTGGCTACAAGTGGGTCTACAAGAACAAGTATAAAGTGTATGGCTCACTTGACAAGCATAATGCCAAGCTTGTGGCAAAAGGTTTTGCACAGAAGGAAGGGGTCAATTATAAGGAGACTTTTGCCCCCATAGCAAAATGGGCTACCATCCGAACACTCTTTTCCCTAGCAGCTCAAAACGGTTGGAAAGTCTATCAAATTGATGTAAAAAATGGTTTCTTGAATGGAGATCTAAAAGAGAATGTTTGTATGTCCCAGCCTGAAGGATTTGCTATGAAATGACATGAACATAAAGTATGCAAACTTGTGAAATCCTTGTATGGCCTCAAACAAGCACCGCGAGCTTGGTAGGAAAAGCTAACTGAGCATCTTCTAAAACTCAATTTCTAACATTATGATCTTGATGATGCAACTTTGTTTATCAAGAAAGTTGGCAAAACAACTATATATCTTATGGTATATGCAAATGATCTTTTGATGGCAGGGAACAATGAGAGCTATATTGCATCCATAAAGAAGGAATTGAGGAAAGGTTTTGAAATGACTGATTTGGGCCATGTTCATTTCTATCTTGGTATTGAAGTAACTCAACATCTGAAGTCTGTATTTATTTCTCAAAAGAAGTACAATGGAGATCTATTTAATAGTTTTAGCATGACTAAATGCAATCCTCTTACTACTCCAATGGAACAAAACTTAAAGCTCACATCCATTGAAGGAAAACAATTTGAGGATGAAAAAAAGTATAAACATCTTGTAGGAAGACTCAACTACCTAACTACTACTAGACCAGACATTTCGTTTGTTGTTGGAATCCTCTCTAGGTTTATGAAAAAGCCTTGTGAGAGACATTGGTCTGCTGCAAAAATAGTTATAAAGTACTTGAAGGGAACTCAAGACTTTGGACTCAAGTGTACACAGGTGGGCAACTTCAGTATGATTGGATACTATGATTCAGACTTCGATGGAGACAAAGAAACTCGGGTATTTTCTTTAGGTTATGCTATGACTTTTACATCAAGATTTGTCTACTAGAGATCACACAAACAATAAGTTCCAACAGATTCCACAACATAGGCAGAATATGTGGCAACAACTGATGCAACAAAAGAGATTGCGTGGATCAGGAAAATTCTAGAAGATTTGTAGGTAAAACAAGTACAGTCGACTCCACTCATGATTGACAATACCTCAGCCTTAAAGTTTGCGAACAACTCAAAGTTCCATGATCGAACGAAGCACACACAAAATTTCATCTGATTCGACGTCATGTTGAGGCCAAAACAATCCATCTTCTCCATTGTTCCACTAATGAGCAGATTGCAAACATCTTCACCAAAGTGCATGGAAGAGAAAAGCTATAAAAGATTCAGAATGATGCTTGGACTCACTAACATCCCTTCATATTAAGGGGGGCGATTTTGACACATAATCATAGGGATTGGGTGAACAACTGTAATTAGTGTAAATAAATAATAGAGGAAATGGAGAATCATCGCGAGATGAACTGAAAAATCACTCCCTCTTGTATATAATAATGAACAACCTAAATGAATAATACAATTGCATGTGAGGAGTTACCTCCTGGCCTAACATGAACTTATTTTAATATTTTAGTTGATTAGCTAACCTCAAAATTAAGTTACTTGTTAGGTATTAATTATGACATTTAAAAATCATTATGCCATGTCACATTGAATGGTGACTGATTTATTGTTATTTTTGAATGCAAGAGGTTTGTAATATGTTGAAGTAAGTCATGATATCTCTCAATTCTTCCATGTTTATACCTAATTATGAATAATATTTTATTTGTGTGGATCCAATTTTCTCTTTGTTCCAGGGTTTTATTAGTTCTATGTGTAGCCACAAAGACCTCATCACCAATTTATGTCAGGTCTAGAATATACATTGTATCTTTTATGTATACATATATTTATTGGTTGTTATGATTAGGGTATGCTTGCGCTCTTGTAAATGGTTTTCATGATGTTTTGTTGCACTGCCAAGTTTGTCTCCATTATGTGCTCCATTTTCAAATTTTTGCAATTTCCTATTAGTGCATTCTATCATTCCCATATGTATTTGTATAGACTTTGAATGATGAATTTTCTTTGTTTTGATGCAAGGGGTTTGTTACAGGTAGAACTACATTATTAATACATTTTATATTTATATTTGATTATGAATTCAGACCCAATTTCTTTCTTTAATTTTTTGGTTTTGTTTATTATAAAAAAAATTCTTCCGTGTAATATTTTTATGAGTTTAGTGTGTCATCACAAAAGCCTCATAAATTTTTTCTTATTTTGAATATGCCATCATTTTCCGAGTATTTACTAGGATCTATGTATATTTGAAGTCTCATGCTGTTTTCTTGATGTCTTCTTGTACCACGAATTTTCTCTCCATCATATTGATTCATTTATGGACAAGGAGAGGATATTTGTAAGTATGTAGTTTCATAAATTTTTTCTTTGTAATGCTAATTTTTCTCCATTGTCTTAGTCTATTTCGAACATTTACAATTTGGCTCACCCTTGGAAGCCTATAAATACAAGTGACCTCAAGCTCATTTGGATATCACCACGTATATTCTTCTTCATTGATTGGCTCACACAGGTTTGAGGTCGGGTCGAGGAAATTGGTTCACATACATCCGAGATTATAGGGTATAAAGCTTGTGCATGTTTATAGGGTTCTGGGTCATAGTTGTGGGCTTTCCAAAGGCTATTTTCGACTATAGTCGTAGGCTTACATGCTCAAGGAGCAACTGGAACCTCTCGTTCACACGTATGTCTCTTCCTCCATGCGATTCTAAACTAGGGAAATAATTTGACATTTGATCGCACCTAATTGCAATTGACTAAAGACATGAAAAGTTGTCTTTGATATATATTGTCTCTAAGAACATATTTTTGAATATTATTGGGTTAATTTTGCTGGATGATTTTGTATTGGGTCCATTATACTCTTCGCTGAACATTTTATGACAATTTAATAAAAGAAAATTTTCAAAGGGTTTCCCCCTTGTGGGGTTTTTCACTAGTCTTTGACCAAACCTAGTGTTTCTTGTTGATGTGTTGACTATATCCTTTATCATTACATTTATTTTTCTATCTTCAATTAATGTTGATGATTGGAAATATTAATTGATATTAAAAATATTGCTAATTGAAGTATTGAATTAGGCTAAAAGTAATTGAAGCAACATAGAGCAATGTAATATATATATATATATATATATATATAATATATATATATATATATATATATATAAATAATTTTAAATTTAAGAAAAAACATTATGGCTAAATAATATGAATTATGTGTTAGTAGATATGAGGAAAATGTGTAATTTATTTCATAGTAAATATGTATTGGACAAATGACATATTAAGAGTTATTGTAAATCCATTTTAAATGTGTGATAATGTAACAAAAATTAAGGAAAAGTTTGCACCAATAAAAATTTGATCCCTTTCGTTAAAATATTTCAATAGTTTTTTTAATGATTTGTTTCTAAATATGAAAAACATATATAATTCATTTTACACTTTAAATTTTTCTGACATGATATATCAAGAATCAGTGAATTAAAATATATAATTCATTTTATACTGGAAAAACATTGACATACAAAAAAATCAATGTAAATATATCTTTAATCCATATTTTATTATACAAAATGTCAAAAGTTTTAAAACAATTTGAGTATTGGTTTAATACCTTTAAAAATATCGTAAATCTAGAACTACAATCTTACCTTTAATCTAAGATTCCTTCCAAAATAATCGTTTACGTTCGAAATGTGTACGATGTAACAAATTATGTGATAGCCAGATGTGATTTTAAATTATCAGTGATGTGATTTTAAATTATGGGTGATTAATGATTATTCTAGTGAAAACAGTACTATTCGTTGACTACTTTTAATGCGTTGATAGTGGTACGTTAAAATAAGAAACCTAAGGTGACATGATTACTTTGATTTCAATTATTTGTGTGGGGGATGATTAATTATTATCGATATTTATTTCTAAGGGTGTGATTGAAGTTAAAATTTTAATCTCTATGAAAATAAAAATATATCATATTTTTAAAAGTAAGTTTCATTTTGGTTTTTGAAAATGATTAAATATTTTTTAATGATTTTTTATTTATTAATAGAAATAAGTTAATAATATAAAATCTAAGAGCATTCAAGAATAGAAAAGTTTAATTTTTAAAACATTCAAAATTTATTTCAAGATGATAGTTATGATTTTTCTCAAATTTATGAAAGTATATGTTTGATGATTTCAATTTCTTGTTTATCAAGAAATTTTACCATTTTCTATGAGGAAGATAATGCACTGGTTATAAATAAGTATAAATATTTAAATATTGGTTTAATATGAATGTTGGTTCAATATGACAAAGATATTAGTATTGTTTATGAAATGAAGCATTAAATCAAATAATAATAATAATTTGTTGTTTAATTAAGAATAAAGATAGTTAAAATAAAAAAAATGCTTTTATTAATAAAATTACATTTTTTTTTTCTAAATATGTACAAAAAGAAAAAAATCATAATTTTATTCAACTTTTGAAAAAGGAACAAAATTACATTTTGTAGATGTTATCTGCATTCAGTAATGGCAACCTTTCATCTTCTAAGCATATGAAGAAAAAGAAATGCAAAAGCCTAAGAGAGATTAAGCCTTATAACAATCACTTAACTTTCTTTTCTTCCCTTTCTTTCTTAAGCCTTATAAAAATCGCTAAGAGAGGTTAAGTCTTATAATAATCACTTAACTTCTTTTCCTCCCCTTTCCTTCTTAGTACCTTCTACCATATGTCGAGGTGCGGGTCAATTGGTGTTATTGCCATATTGCTGACTATTGTGTCTAGTGGGGGTTCTTTATAAAACCAAAACTTTCTAATAAATGGTCCCTCTTTGATCCTATCATTCCATCTTCTTCGTGTGAAATTGAATTATGTTGTTCTATAGTTGAGATCACTTATGATTTTGTACAGAGTTGGGTTTTAGATTCAATTCCAAACTATGTCTGAGTTCTCTCTTCTTCTTCGTCAGGCAGGTTCTATGTTGCTCCCCCTTCTTCCTCCTCTATGTTGAAGTGATCAAAGGGTTGTCATACTTATTTTTTCCTAAAATTATCCTTTTCTTTATTTTGGGTCCTTTTTTTCCTGAGGTCTTATTCCTTGAAGATTTTATGGTTGGTAACATAGGCCACATCTGAATGTTGTGTTTTCATATTCCAACATTTGGGTGCACTCAAAGGTTTGATGTTTCATATTGATGTGGTAAAGAAGACCTTTACTTAAGTCGATTTCTACGGAGATCCTCGAAAAGGTGAAAACCCTTTCTCCATTATTTCATATTCCAACTTTTTAAAAGACCCCAAAGTATTTTATATGTTTTCAAGAACCTTATGATGGTAGAAAGGAGGGAGGAGGTTTGGCAGCCTCACCCACACTGGCATTTTTGTTACCACCATTGTTGTGGAGTGAATTTTTCGGAACCATGGGTTAATAAAGAGCCTAAATATTCCTCAAAACTCGGGACCATTTTTCAGTACTCTCTCCATATAATTCTAGGTTATCTAACTGGACATAAAGTATCTTTTGGAGCATAGACAAATATCACAATTGTGGGTCCAGGTTGTGAAGACCCACTAGTGCAAAGCATAAAATTTGGTCTAGAGCCCATTGAATTTTCATATTACTTCCGTGGATTAGAGAACATAAAAGTGTTGGTTTACCTCTATTAGATTTACCTCCATGCCTGGTGGTTGTTGTAATTGGTCCACAATATAAGGTCTAGGGTTTTAATTTTATGGTGTTGATGGGTTTTATCCCTTTCCTTGCATTGCATCTTTGTAGGAGATAAAGCCTATACGATTTCTAGATCTTAGGGCACCCCCTTGCAGCCTCAAATTCAGTATTATAGTGGAGCTTCTTGAAATATTGTAATTCTACAATTGAGATAGATCTTGGAGCTTCTTCCTTTTGTGTAGAAGATGATGTATAATCACAGGATAAACCAGTTATTTCTTGATTCTCTACATCATATTTTCCATAGAATCCATGCCCTTGAGCTAAAAAAGAGAACATATCCCATTTCAGGATTTAAAAAAAAATTGAAATTCCTAATAATTCAACTTGTCCTTTCCCCCTTCAAACCATAATAGAGAGAAAAATTAAGTTTCTTGATAGATTTACGACATATAGAAGGCTACCTAGGTTATAAGTGAATATATCTAGGCAAGCATTCGAGAAGGGCAAAACACAATTGACTATTTCAGCGTAATTTTCTTCTATAACTTGCCTCTATGAAAAATGTTAATAATTTATGGATTAATTGGACTTCCCATCCAACCCAAATTAGCATATGGTTTTATATTTACATACAAAAGGACATCCTCCATGAATCATCTATGGAGAAGTAGGAAGGTTCAAGAAAGATGACTGTTTTTTTTTTTCCAGATTTTCCATCGTGCCAACTGCAAAACAAAAAAGAAGAAGTAGGATCTTAGGGAGAGTGGCAGTTGAAGAGCTCCCCAATAATTCCCAAGTTTCCACCAATCCATGCCGTGAAGAGTTCTGCATGCAACACCTTTGTGTAGTATCCAATGTCTATCTCCTTTCGCAAGGACATGACCTAGATCCCTGCCTCACAAGGTTGTGTATCGTCTTGTATATGGAACCCTAATCTATAGAAAAATTTGTTGGAAATAATACTAAGAGGGGGGGGGGGGAATCAATATTATTAGGTCAGTTATTTTTCATTTCACAATCAGATTTGTATACGCTACTTCAGTTAGTAAAAACCACGTATGTACGCAACTACAGTCAAGGAAACTAGCGTATAACCAGTAGACTTGTAATTTAAATTATTCTTCAGATGTTGATCATTAATCTGTGCATCAAATCATATAAACGGTAACCAGGAACAGTAAAACAGAATAGGCAGTCACACATAAGAACACAAGATATAAGGTGGAAACCCAATGTGGGTGAAAACCACCTGTTGCAATTCATCTCTATCTCCTTTTAATTAGAAACTTCTTTTTACAATGTTTTTGTACTGGTACAGACTTATACCAGTACGTAGGCTACTACCTGCAGAAGGCTACAACCTTCTTTCGTTCTCCAGCTTCTCTTGGAAGGGACCTACAACCCCCTTAGCTGTTGTACTAGCTGAGGTACTAGTACGTAGGTGCTGACCTATAGAAGGCTACAACCTTCTTTTTTCTTCCAGGGAACACATTTCATAAATTTTTCAGACTGGATCAAACATCAAGTATATCTGCATCAACCAATCTCCTTTGTACAAACCAATACTGAATCAACCAATCACTTCTCAGAAAGCTGTAACTAGAATACAATAATAGTATTTAGAACCATTCCTGAACCTAGAACACTACAACAATAAACAAATGTAGCTAAAACATATTTCATGAGACGTACACTACTTCAATATGTATAACCTACATGCATACGCTAATGTATTAAGGCCAACTAGCGTATACATTGTTTTGACTTACTTAACGAGTGTGTATATGCACCTCTGCTGTGCCGAACCTACGTACAGATCTATAAAAGATAATTTACCCTTTTCACTTATTCAAACATGAGTTATACCCAGATTATCAGATTTATAGATCAAGTCATGCACCAAATACAGTAGATCAAAAACACACAAAGATACTACTATTCAAGCCTTAAAATCTTGACCCAACAATAGAACTTATGCTTCTTCTAGCGCTCAGCTTCCTCCTTGGTATAGATCCAGTGATGCACGATAATCCAATTCTAGATCTTGCTCCCCATAAGATATTCAGTCCTTCAGTGAATGCCTTTGCCTAATGATCTCCTTCCCCTTTTATAGTCTTAGGGCTTACTTAATACCATGATCCAAAACCATAGAGAATAAATACCATGGACCCAATACCTAGATTCAATGCTTCAAATGAGATACCATGGTCCAAAACCATAGGTCCAAATACCAAGGACTAAATACCATGGACCAAAAATAAGTTTTCCCACATGTATGCGCTTTTCCTTGCATGAAAGTGCATGCATATGTATACGCACTTTTTGATCGTCAAACTCGCATGTATATGCGACTTAGTTAAGAGGAACATGCATATATCTCTTTTTGTTTCATTCTGATAGCCTGAATTGAGATCTTCCATCTGAGTGAGCTGCCATCAAGGACAACACCTGTGCCATAGTGCCAAACCTGCGTCATAATGCCAACAATCTCCCCCTTTGGACTTGATGGCAACCCCAAGTCACTAAAAGTCATTCTCCCCCTTTGTCATCAAGTGCAAAGGGTTATGCTCCCCCTGAGTACATGTTGAACTCTCTTCTCTGCTATGCTCTCCATGCTCCCCTCGACTGTAGACAAGGTCTACAAGAAGATGTTCTACAAGAAGAAACATGACTTTATACATCATAAATGACCTTCCTATCACCAAAGACTCATACATACATCCATCTCCCAACCAAGTGGGGATATACCAATATTGACTCATCCACCCAACCATTTGGGGATACACCAAAAGTTTACACAAGAAAATTACATCATCCATCCTAAGCATAGTGGGGAAACCAAAGTAGGCCATTACATGACCTTGATAAGAAAAGAAATACATGACATAGAGATGAAATATCTACAACAAGACTATGATAGTAATCAATAGCTATCATCAGCAACATCTTCCAATCATCATTCAGATCAACAACCATGTTCTCCCTCTGCACCTGTTCCACCTGAAACCAAAAACAACTATGAACTTGAACCAAGATCTTATAGGATAATGCCAACAATGCATTATTAGAAGTATATATGCTCCCCCTGAACCTGTGCCAGATGGTCTCTATCAGATCCATATCAGACTCTTTTCATCCTGAGCTTGACCCACTGTTTATCTTCAAACCAGCATATACATGACTGTATCCATAGAAACCAGTGTATGTACACGGATTCTCCACATGAAACTCGCGTACAACCACTTTTATCTAAAACATACAAGTTTCAATAGGAAGATGATGCATCAACTACTCCCAGCTTTTGTCTAAGGTATTCAAATGTATCCCTGGGACGTGATTTGGTGAGTATATCAACAACATGTTCCTTAGAGGGAACATACTTCAATTTGACCTTTTTTTCAAGCACTTGTTCCCGGAGAAAATGATATTTGATAGGTATGTGCTTGGTCTTCGAATGCATGAATGGATTCTTTGAAATACTAATTGCACTTGTATTATCACAAAAAATGGAGATAGGTGGAGTACAAGTGATTTGAATATCTTGAAATGTTTGCATCATCCAAAGGAGTTGTGTGCAACAAGATGCAGTAGCCACATATTCTGCTTTAGCTGTAAATAATGCAATTGAGCTTTGTTTCTTACTGAACCAAGATACTGATCTGGAACCCATAAAGAATGCACCACCAATAGTGATTTTTTTGTCATCCACGCTTCCTGCCCAATCTGCATCTGTATATGCATGAAATGTGAGATCTGTATCTGTAGGATACCATAAGCCATAATTTTGCGTTCCTTGAATATATTTGAAAATCCTCTTAACTGCCTGAAGGTGTGTTTCCTTTGGATTTTCCTGGAATCTTCCAACTATTCCCACTGCATGCATGATGTCTGATCAGGTACCTGTCAGATAGAGCAGAATAACAATCATGGATCTATAGGTTGGTTGATGTACTACTACTGATTCATCATTTGTGCTCAGGCTGCATCCTATTACCATAGGGGTACATACTAATTTTGAATCCTTAATCCCATATTTCTTAAATATTTGCTTGAGGTACTTGGTTTGTGACAGAAAAATAATGTCTTTGTTTTGTTGGACTTGTAAACCAAGAAATATGTGAGCTCACCAAGTAAGGACATTTCAAATTATTTCTTCATCACCAAAGCAAAGTTTTGACTCATGGTTTCTTCATTGCTACCAAAGATGATATCATCAACATACACAACAAATATTAGCAATTTATCATTATCAATTTTTATATATAGATTGTTATCTGTTGATCCCTTTGAAAAACCTTATTAATGGAGATATTTGTCCAACCGAAAATACCAAGCCCTTGGAGCCTATTTAAGACCATAGAGAGCCTTTTTGAGTCTACATACAAGTTTTGGATCATTCCCAATGATGAATCCATCTTGTTGCTCAATGTACACTTCTTCTTCTAAGTATCCATTTAGAAATGCAGATTTCGCATCCATTTGATATACTTTGAACTCCTGAAAGCTAGAAAGAGTAAGGAACATTCTTATGGCGTCAAGTCTAGCAACTGGTGCAAAAGTTTCTTCAAAGTCGATACCTTCTTGTTGAGCATACCCTTTACAAACAAGTCTAGCATTGTTTCTAATAACATCTCCATTCTCATTCAGCTTGTTTTTGAATATCCATTTTGTTCTTATGACATTCTTATCATTTGGTCTAAGAACTAACTTGCAAGTGTTATTCTTTTGAATCTGCTCAAGTTCTTCATTCATGGCCTTGACCTAGCATTTACATTTTGTGGTTCAGTGGAGGAGAGCAATGCTAGATAGCTTGAAGCTTCTGAAATAGTTCTTCTTGTTTTTACACCTGCCCCTTTCTACCCTAAAATTTGAGTCTCTGGATGATTCTTCTGGACATACATGGATGGAGTCTTTTCTTCTACCCTTATCTGTTCTTCTGTTGCCTGATAGGTTTCTTTTTCATCATAAGTCTAATTTGGTGTTGAAGGATAGTCTTCATCATCTTCGAAATCTTTGGATTTTACCTGCCTTGGATTGTTTGCTTCTTCATCAACCATTACACCAATACTTTCAACATTTTTCCAAGTCTTTTATTGTAACACTTATATCCTTTGCTTTTGGAAGAGTAACCAAGGAGAATGCCTTCATCTACTCTAGGTTCAAACTTGCCAAGGTTTTCATCAATTCTTTTGATGTAACATTTGCTTCGAAAAATTTTGAAGTATTTTACTGTAGGATTCTTACCATACCAAAGTTCATGAGGAGTTTGAGTGCTGTTCACCCGGACGTTTCTCTTGTTGAGAATAGTAACTGTAGCAAATGAAGCTTCACCCCAGAAGGTTGCAGGAGTTCCAGACTCATCAAGCATAGCACGAGCTATTTGTTGAACCGTTCTGTTCATCCTTTCCACTACATTTTGCTGAGGAGCCCTCGCAGTAGAGAACTCCCTTCTTATTCCATGTTCTTCAAAAAAATCAAAAAATTCATCCGAGGTAAATTCCCCTCCTCGATCAGACCTGAGGAATTTGATTCTGCAATCTGATTCGTTTCCAACCAAGGCTTTGAATGCCTTGAACTTTTCGAAAGCTTCATCTTTATGCTTTAGAAGTCCTATCCAACACATCCTGGAAAAGTCATCAATGAACAATATGAAGTATTCTTCTCCTCAAGGTGACCTTTTCCTGGATGGACCACATACATCAGTATGGACAAGTTTGAGTGGCTTACTAGCTGATCCTTCCTTCTCAGGGAAATTAGTTCTCGTTTTCTTGCCAAACTAACATGATTTTCATATTGTATTGTCTGGAATTCTGATGTCAGGATGATCATGAACCGCCTGATATTTGCATGCTTTCCTTATTTGAGACAAGCTTAGATGCCCCAATCTTCTGTGCCATAAACAGTGTTCATCATTCTTGATTAGATAGCATTGTTGTTGTCCTCCCTTGAGTATGTATAAATTATTTGGAGTTCTTATGTCTTTGATCATTGTTTCTCCTGTATCAAGCTCACGAACAATACATCCATTTGATTGAAATATTACCTCATTTCCTTGATCACACATATGACTGACACTCAATAGGTTATGCTTTAAGCCATCAACATACATAACATTTCTAGATTTGACCTTTTCTTTCAAAAGAAGAGAACCTTTACCTTTTATGAGTGTAGGGGTGTCATTTCCAAATGAGACCTTCCTTTCTTTTTCTAAGGCACTATATGACTAAAGTTTTTCTTTATCACCTGTCATATGTTTCAAGCATCCATTGTCGATGTACCACTGATTTTCCTGCCCTTCCGCATATAAGGCTATACCACATCTTTCTAGTTGCGGTTCTTTCTTTCTCCATGTTCTGGGACTCAATGAATCTTGCTCCTTCTGAGTTGTTTGCCGAAACCTACTCCTACATTCAGAATCTTCATGACTGAAGTTGTTACAAATAGAACATTCTATTTCATTTTCAAGAGCAGAAAAGTTATTGTAGGTCATTTTCATGATCCCAACCATACTCGTTTGTTTTTGAGCTTCTCTAGTCATGATGGTCTTGTAGGCAACACATTGAGCAAATTTGTGTCGAAAGTTATGACAAGAGAAACATTGGCCATTGAAGAAATTCCTACGATTATCAAACCTACCGACCAAATGATTGTAGTTTCCATTGACATCCATTCTTGAGGCAAATTGAGAATGATTTACCTGTGGTCGGTTATAGCTTCTGTTCGGTCTTGAAGTAGATTGCCCCTAATTTACTTGGTGATCTTTGTTCATTCTTGAAGTAAATTATCCTTGATTTACCTGGTGATCTGCATTATGCCTTTGTTGTTGATTATCAACCTGTTACTTCTCCTTGCTGCATCAAGATAACTTTTAGAGGTTGATGGTTTTTGTGCTTGAGATGCTTCTTCAGTATCTCCAAGACCTATCTTGATTAGAGGAGAACACTACACTTTGATAATCTCATCTAAATTTTAGATCCTTTATCAAATCTAAGATTAAGAGCTTTTGTTTTCTCAATTTCTTTTCTAAGTCCCACAATTTCACATTCTAACTTTTCATTGTGTTTTTCCCTTTCAGCCAGTTGGAATGTCAGAGTATCTATAATCATATTCTTTTCTTCTAAACAAATTTTAAGTTTAGAAATTTCTTCATAAAGACCTTCTTCATCTATAGCATCCAAGAAATCATCATCTTCAAAAGCCATCAAAAGTCTATAATCATTACATTGTTCATATTCATAACTATCTGAAAATCCATCACTGTCTTCATGTGTATAATAGCTCTTCTTACTTACATTCTGTTTTCTGTTCCATCTAACTGGTTCCTTACCTTTGTCAAGCTTATCTTTATGAGGACACTTGGCTGCATAGTGACCAACTATTCCACAAGAAAAGCATTTAAAAGGTAGCTTACTTCTGAATCTTCCAGAACCCCATTGAAGGTTCTTGACAAAGTTTGATTCTTCCTCTCCTTCTGACATATGTCATGACTCATTGTATTCTCCTTTTCCTAAGGCTTTGAATGCATATTCTCTCATGTATGATGGTCCCCCTTTTCTCATTTTGAAAGAAGTTAGGATTCCATGCAGCTGTGACATGGTAATGCTCTGTAGATTCTGCTTTTCTTCTATGGCAGAAACTTTTGATTCAAACTTAGAAGACAAAGATCTTAGGACCTTTTCAACCAAAGTAACTTCTTTTATCTCTTCAACCAAGTTTTTACATATGATTAACAATCTCATCTATACGTAAGAAATAATTAGCCATACTTTCATCATTGTGCATTCTGAGATTTTCATATTGAATTCTAAGAGTTTGTAGTTTTGCACATTTTACTTGATCGTCTCCTTCATAGCTCAGAACAACCTTGTCCCATATTTCTTTTGCAGTTTTGAGCTGCATAACCTTAACGAATTCTGATTGAGATAAACTCCCTAATAGAGTATTGACAACCTTTGCATTTGTTTCATACTGCCTCTTACCTACCGTTTTCGTACGAGTTTCTAATGGAAATGTGTATCCTGTTTCCATGATATCCCAAACTTCTGTACCAAGAGATAGAAGATAGGTTGTGATTCTTACCTTCCAATAGACGAAGTTTCTTCTATCAAAGATTGGTGGCCTGATAGATGCCTCATTTTCGTAGTTGCTCATGACAATAGATCTTCCTTCAAGTGATCAAGCTTTTTCTAAAGGACCTGCTCTGATACCAATTGTTGGAAATAATACTGAGAGGGGGGTGAATCAGTATTATCAGGTCAATTATTTTTCATTTCACAATCAGATTTGTATACGCTACTTTAGTAAAAACCACGTATGTACGGAACTGTAGTTAAGGAAACTAGCGTATAACCAATAGACTTGTAATTTAAATTATTCTTCAGATGTTGATCATTAATCTTTGCATCAAACCATATAAACAGTAACCAAGAATAGTAAAGAAGAATAGGCAGTCACACATAAGAACACAAGATATAAGGTGGAAACCCAATGTGGGTGAAAACCATCTGCTGCAATTCATCTCTATCTTCTTTTAATTAGAAACTTCTTTTTACAATGTTTCTGTACTAGTGCAGTCTTATACCAATACGCAGGCTGCTACCTATAGAAGGCTACAACCTTCTCTCATTCTCCAGCTTCTCCTGGAAGGGAGTTACAACCCCCTTAGCTCTTGTACTAGCTGAGGTACTAGTATGTAGGTGCCGACCTATAGAAGGCTACAACCTTCTCTTTTCTTCCAGGGACCACGTTTCATAAATTTTAAGACTGGATCAAACATCAAGTATATTTGCGTCAACCAATCTCCTTTGTACAAACCAATAATGAATCAACCAATCATTTCTCAGAAGGCTATAACCAGAATACAGTAACAGTAATCAGAACCAATCCTCAACCCAGAACACTGCAACAATAAACAGAAGTAGCTAAAACATATTTCATGAGACGTATGCTACTTTAATATGTAAAACCTGCATGCATACGTTGATGTATTAAGGCCAACCACCGTATACGTTGTTTTGACTTACTTAACAAGTGTTTATACACGCCTCTGTTGTGCCGAACCTGGATATAGATCTATAAAAGATAATTTACCCTTTTCACTTATTCAGACATTAGTTATACCCAAATTATTAGATTTATAGATCAAGTCATGTGCCAAATATAACAGATCAAAATCACACAAAGATACAACTATTCAAGCCTTAAGATCTTGACCCAACAATAGAACTTATGCTTCTTCTAGTGCTTAGGTTCCTCCTTGGTTCTGATCCAACTATGCACCATAACCCAATTCTAGATCATGCACCCCACAAGATATTCAATACTTCAGTGAATGCCTTTTCCTAATGATCTCCTTCCCCTTTTATAGTCTTAGGCCTTACTCAATACCATGGTCCAAAACCATAGAGAATTAATATCATGGACCCAATACCTGGGTTCAACGCTTCAAACGAGATACCATGGTCCAAAACCATAGGTCCAAATACCAAGGAATAAATACCATGGATCAAAAATAAGTTTTTCCACATGTACACACTTTTCCTTGCATGAAAGTGCGTGCATACGTATATGCGCTTTTTAATCGTCGAACCCGCGTGTATAAGCGACTTGCTTAAGAGGAAATTGCGTATATCTCTTTTTCTTTCATTCTGAGACCCTGAATTGAGATCTTCCATCTGAGTGAGTTTCCATCAAGGACAACACTTGTGCCATAGTGCCAAACCTGTGTCATAATGCCAACACAATTGCCATCTCCTTTAAAAAATTATGCTTATCAAATTAAAATAAATTTAGATAATAATAATTCATATTTAATACTTAGTAATATATAAAACTTAGTAAATTTAATATATATATATATATATAATATATATATATAAATTAATTTCACCATATAAATTAAAATAATGAAACTCCATATTTAAATTTTATTTATCATCATATATTCCCTGGATTCATGGGGCCCCATGATTGCTAGCTCTCATTTTCATGAACCGAGTCTGCAGCTCCCACTTGTTGTGCCGTCCACACCAGGTTTCGATCACTCTTCCATACGTGAGGCAAATCCTTTGAGGGAAGGATCTCACATCCCAACACCCCACCATTAAACTTCTCTTCTCCATGTTATCCCCCTACATTATCCCATCTAAATTCTCCTTTGCGGGTTATTTGGAATTTTGTCTGCAACATTGTCCCATGAAGCCATGAATCAGGAAACTGGAAGATGCAAACACCCTGATAGAAGAAGAGGTCATGGGCGCCCTCTCACCAACTTCGATGATGCTACTATTGCCACCATGTTTGATAATGAGATTTGTGACTCCATATGCAGGGAAGCCTTGAACATGGAGGAAGTCCAACTATGCCAGGGCCACCCAATGCTTTGGGCATTAGGAACCTCCTCGCTTGCTAGATAAATGAACATGATCAAGAGAGAACATAAGAATCTACCTGGATTGACGACCTCTCCACTCACTAGATCCATGGTGTCTCCTTGCTCAAGCATCTTGCTAGATTTTTGCACTTAGGTTTTCCTCCCAATGCCCCTTCCAGATCCCACTCTCCACTTGTCGACTCCTCCTTCCTACCCTTCCCTGGTGCCCCTGTGGCTCACCCCCCTCCTCACTAGGCTCCTGCCCCTTCGATGGCCAATCATGCTATGTCTCCTTCTCGCCCCAACCTCTGGGCCTACTACATCCTTGAGGAGAATCCAATGGATACTAGGAGTGTACAGGTTCATGAGACAACCCAAGTGCAATGTGGCTCTAATATGACAATGTTGCAGGTTTAGTGTGGCATAATGTAACACTTAGTGACATGTCCTCTCTCAGGTTGGCCCTCACTCTGCATTTTGATTTCTCTACAAATCACTTTTTCTCCACCATGTCCAACAACAAAAACCCAAAGCTCGACAATGTGTTTGCACAGTTTTTTGGCATTTCACATATTAGGGGCATGTGGCCTGACCACGTACCTCCTCTCTGACACACTAGACTTCATTTTGGATGCGCATGCAACAACCACATTGTCTTAATTAATACATACATGATTTTGATAAATAGTTGTTTTGTAATACAAACAATGGAACTGCAAGGCTCTAGTTTATCCAAATTAGGCAAAGTCCTTTTTATTTTCATCTCTATTTTCCTTCGTCTAAGGTAGATATCGATCTCACAATTGTATGCTATGTAATTTCTCCTCTATTAATGTAATGTGAATACTTTCTTACAAAACAAAAATTATCATTATATTTAAATTCAATATTTACCATAATTGTTTTCCTTATTTTGTTATATATATAAGATAATATATATATATATATATATATGATGTGCATATGACACTAAAAAAATGTAAACTTTGTGAAGGATTTCCATAATACGCTATGTAATGGCTAGGGTGTCCACCCAAAATGTTTAAACTTTTGATGGATTACAAGTCCATTACACAATTTATTTTGAAAAATCTCCACAGAGAAACATGTTTGCTCTCTTCTTATTAAAAATTTGAAAGAAAAATGCCTCGCATATTATATTATATAAAGTTTTAATAAAACCATCATAGATTTTATTTACCAATCGTCGAGACTGAAGATGAAAAGTTATTTTTAAATTCAACCTTGAGATATTTGATTCCCCTAGGATCTTGTAAATATGGAGTTAAAATGGATCTATTTCAATTTTGAATAACACATTCATAAAATGTTTTAAGTATAAAATTCTTTTAATTTTTCCTTCTTGTGTATACTACATAGAATTTATTTTTTTTATTAATATTCTTTTAAATGGTATATGTCAAGTGCATATTAAACATCCAATGAATTACAAATCTCGATTATACATTGAATTAGAAACAATTTATTAATTGAATAAGAACTCTAACACTTGTATATGATATTAAAATCATTCAATCAATATGCATATTAAAATACACATTACACATTTTAAATTAATATTTATTAATTATTATATATAGACTCCATATTTCACAACGCAAAGTGAAAATAAATAATATTTTTAAATTTAAATTATTTTATTTGTTTAGAAGAATATAGATATAAAATTATGTTATTTATAATTTATGGAAAAATATTTTTGTTTTAAATTTCACATATCGATGGAAAATATAATGACTTGGATATCATGTAATATACATAATATTGTTTGTTTTTATATGTTATTTTCAATTTTAGGTTAAGTAATTTAAAGCTAAAATTTTATTTATTTATTTATTTTTGTATGATAAGATATGTAAATTAAGATGGAAATTGAAATAATTTTTTTATAGCCTATATTATTTTTTGTATTATTTTTACTATTTGACTATTTTTAAATGTAATGATACGATAACATATCCATTATACTCAGTTTTACAAATAAAATAATTTCTATCTATAGACGTATGAAATATAATTTATATAAATATAAATAATATTATTGTGAACCAAACCCGGATGTGGGTGACACGTTGTTTGGAGCTAGCCACGTGACCGCCACGAGGAGTCATCGGGACGAAGGCAATCCCACCTGCGATTAATGAAGCTCATTAAACGCGCATTCAATGGCATTCAATGCCATTCCTATCGCCCGAGCTACCAAGGAATTAAGGTAGAAGCTGCCAGAATGTCTGGGCGCGGGGATTTCAGTTTGATAGGCCTGTCTGAACAGGAAAAGAATTTCGGCTCTGCTCTGCAAGAAAATGTGGGTTTGTGGGCAGAGAAGGGGAGTGTAAGAGTGAAGCAGAGTCGCTTCAGAGGTAGGGATCAGCATGAGATTTGGTCCCTTCTGTCACGTCTTCTCACGGAAAGTAGAATTCAGAAAACCCTGTTACATTTCGGCAGGTTCAGAATGCCTCTTCGAGGACATGCTTCGCCGCGTCGTGGTAGGAACCCTGGTGGCAGTGGCGTTCAGAGACCGCAGCGGGTCTCCCCATTGGCTTATGCTTTGCCCAGCTCCCCTGGTCTGACGGTTTCGACTCAGATACCAACAACTCGGTGCAGTTGGTGAAGTTCAAATTCATCCGTCGCACTAACAAGCCTATAGTTTCCACCTTAATTACTGTGGTATTTATGGAGGAAGATGACGAAGATTGTAAGGGTAAGGGGATTTCTGAGGAGCTGGAGCCAAGCTCCAACAATTCCTCTCAAAGCGGAAGCAAGGAGGAAAGCTCCTACCAACCCTCCTCTCAGAGCAAGCTCGAAGAGGAAAACACAGATGTGCATTCTGAGGAGCAGCATGAAGCCCTTCGCGAAATATGTAGTCTTATCGATATGGAAATTACCAACTCGGCCCAGCACCAGGAGACGGATTCCCAAGCTCAGAAGCTGCCTGCAGAAGACAAGAAGCCTGCGCGCTTCTTTGGAGGTCGCTTGTATCCCATCCTCCCTCCAGGAATTCTGCGGCTGGAGGACATTCCGGCTGGGATGGAAATTGAGTGTGTGCCTGATCCTGAACAGGAGGAAGCTGAATGGGAAGCAGAGCAGCTAGCTGCAAAGCAAAAGGACGCAGAAGAACAGGCGACAGTAGAGGAAAGGAAGGATTAAGGTATTTTCCAGCGTTTTTTGCCTTTGGTTTTTTGGTTCGATGACCACCTGCGCTCAGCCGTCTATGGCCTTGATTCCGTGTGCCACCTGTGCCCCATTCGGGAAGCAACGTGCTTGCCCCTATGCTCAGCTTGCCTTTGGTTTTGGTTACATGTGTCCAGTCTGGGATGCCTGGAGTACCTTCAACGCGTGTCCTCTTTCAACAGGCATCCTTGTTTTGTTTATGCATTTTGTTAAAATTCCAGGTCTTTATGTTTAATTCTGAAAACTGGAATTGTAATTGTGAGAATAGGCACTTTGTCAAAGCCTGTAATCACAAATTTTGGTTGGAAAACTTGACAGAGAGCTATTCATACACTCTCAGAGGTTTCGACCTCTTGTATATATCTTTTTCTCTTTTTTAATATAAATAGTTTAGCATTTGCCCAGAAAAAAAAAATATTATTGTGAACCAAATTCCTACATGAAATCGGGAGGTGTAAACACTTTCTGAAAATTTGCACTTAAAAGATGTTTGAATCTTGAAATATTGAATTTGCCTTAGCATTTTTATTTTGAATCTTGAGTGATTCTATTCCAACGTATCTGTAGATTAAAAATTAAAATTTAATGTGGATCTATATTCTTCTTGAGGCACTTTTAAAATGAATACAAAGCCATTCACGAAAATATTCTAGTGATAGCATTTTTATTTTGAATCTTGAGTGATACTATTCCAACGGATATGTAGATTAAAAGGTAAAAGTTAATGTGGATGTATATTTTTCTTGAGGCACTTTCAAAATGAATACAAAACCGTTCACCAAAATATTTTAGTGATTCTAAATGAGTATAATAATATAAATATTAAATATCTGTTCAATATGGGATAGATTGTAATATTCATAGAAATAAAAATCTAATTAAAGCATAAAATCATCAAGTTATAATTAAGTTTATCATATTTGATAGAAATAAAATTCTAATAAAAACTTCTATTGATGATTTTGCTCCTGAATATTTTGATAAGTTACAAAAAGATGTTATTATTAGGGGAATTTTGAGGTCTAAAATGGGCCTCCTAAGAAAAATGTACCACCAAAATAAACTTTATAAGAACGAATAAGATTCAAGATGATGATGTCAATCATGGGGGATGGTTCACCATTTTTGGAGCGAAAAAGTAAAAATATTAAAAAAATATAAAACTACTTCTTCAACTTGTATTTTCAACTTATCTCCTTAAAGTTTTACTCAAATTTTGAGCGGAAGTACTCATTAGATGAAAAAATTAATTCCTCATCCAAGGAGTACCCATGTTGCATACTTTCAATGGACCTTTCTACATGAAAGAACGTGATTGCAGTCATGTTTTTCATGTATTTATCATTTTTGTGTAGCAGGGTCCATCGAAAGTATGCAACATGGGTACTCCTTGGATGAGGAATCAAATTCTGCATCCAACGAGTGTTGTCACTCAAAATTTGAGTAAACCCATAGGGAGATAAGTTGAAAATACGAATTGAAAAAATAGTTTTTTTCCTTTTTCCCCTCTAAAATTTGATGATGTAATCTAGTCTAACTTTTTTATTTTCACTATTATTTTAAAATTTCCTTAGGAGGCCCATTTTAGACCTCAAATTTCCCCTAATGTATTGATTGGAAAGTCAGGAATATATGAAAATTTGATGTGGGATATCTTCATGTGGGTATAAAAGGAATTCATCCATGTAAAGAATGTTGTATGGAAATTGAAAGAGTTACGGAGTTATACCTTCACTTAGTTCCTAAATAAAATCAATCTTATGGTGGTCCAAAAGATTTCTTAATAGGGAGAATTGATCTAGGAGTATTTCCACAATCAATCCAATTTGATGGTTTCAAATTTTGATGAAAAAGGTATCCACGTCAATGAGCTTGTCCAGAGGTCCCCAACACAAATTGAATGAGCTCAAACAAAAATAAGATGTGATATTTATGGTCTTTGGAACTTAATGTAAAAATATGGGTGAGACACACAAGGATGGAACATGGCACACCTAGAGGATGACATGTGGCACACCTGAGGATGACACATGGTAGGCCCAAAAGATGACACATGACACACAACATCGTGACATGGCATGACTGACATGGCTAAATGGAAGGATGACACTTAGCATCACTTGGATCAACTTGAGGTTGACATGTGGACCAAATAGAAGTTAGAACATGGACCCTCTATAAGGTCTACAAGGATTGGATGCATCACAGGTTAAAGTTGTGTTCAAAAATTGTAGCAATAAAAATGATATGCCTTACAACTAGTCCAAGTTATGTTAAATTGGAAGAGGTTCTCACACAAAATATGCACTAATAGGATTTGAACCATTGACCTCTTGTATGCCAATTAGGAGTATTACCACAAAACTATAGGCTCCAAATGTCTTAAGCCATTTGTTGTTTTATTTAGGTAAATATTATTTTTTGAAATATTATGCCAAAAACTCATATTGTATCCCAAAATTCATGGACTCCTAAGGATGGAAGTCATAGCCTCACCGATATTAGCCTGATGCTTTGCCATTGCATCATGGCTAGGATTTGTGAATTAAATTTTGTAGAAGTTGTTTTAAGGTGTATTTTCTAGCGAAGTTTTGGGAAATAGAGGCCATAAAGTATTTTTGTTTGCATGAAGTGGATAGGAACAATATTCTAGTAGGTTTATAGTCATCCTAGAGGGGCCTTGAAGACATTGTTATTATATGTTGAATATCAATGTTGACAACATAAAGCATTTGAAGTGTTTTGCATCATTTGAATGGATACATTGCTCATTTGAAGCGAATAAGGGTGAACCTCAATATGAACATGAAGTTATAAATCATTTGAAGTGTTTCACATAATTTTAATGGATCAATTGCTCATTTGAAGTGAACTAGGAGATGTAGCCCAAGAAGAGTGAAATTCATTATCAACTTGTTCTTATGGTTTTATTATTGATGTTTGTTTTACAAGTATATACTTTTAATCACACAATTAAATTTTATTTATAAATTTAAAAGAATATACATTTAACATATAAAAGTATTTCAAGATTTAATTTCGTATCATGTTTAAAGTGAGTTTTTGCATGTATAAATGGACTAAAATCCTTGAAAATATCCTTGGGAACAAACTATTAAAAATGCTTAAACCATATGATTTTTTTTCTTGAATTGTGTTCTATAATATATACATAATTTATTTTTTTATCATATTAATAGACATGTAGTACTAATTGATATATTTTATATAACATAGGGATTGAAATATTTTATTTATTAGCCATATTAATTTTTTTTTTTTTTAATGTTTCTTAAAGGTCATATATGATTTGTTTATCACGAATTCAATGAATTACACATATACATCTTAAAATAAAGTAATTTTCTTTTTTTAACTTTCAATTACTTATTTTATTTGGGAAAATATTTTATCATGATCAACATTAGAATACTCCTTTTAGTCTCTCCATATATATATATGAATTTGACATTCAAATATATTAGTTAACATAGATTCCTCAGTGGGGGTGTTGGATGAAGAGATAAAGGTTAATGGAGGGATAATAATTCCCCTCCCACGTAGCATATGAATGATGAGGCGCGTCAGAGAAGCTAAGGTGGGAGGGTCGAAGGTGATGAAGATTTGAGACATTATGCAAGGTATTTGTTTCATAGAGTGGTGTATGGGCTATGAAGATTGAGTTCCGGTTATGAGAAGGTGCTCTCTAGTGGAGCTTTGCTATTGTGGAGAGAAGGGTGGCTACTTAGTGCAACCATATTTTGCCCGCCATTATAGAAGTTTGCATCCTAGGAGAGTTCATTCTAATGGTGACAATTTGGCCAATTCGGTGCTCTTTGGCATATTAATTCAGACATCATTTTTCTCTAGGAGACTATGATAGTGATTGAATTCTTGGGGGAAAAATGCGACAACCACAACATCGAAAGGACAGTTTCAGATTTGGCAGAGGTCTCTTTTATTCCCTTGTTGACGTAGGTATCAGTTTCTTATTTATTTGTTACTATAATATGTTTTTTTTATTTATAGTGTTCCTGGAGTGAAGTTTAGAGTGTCCTAGTGTCAGGCTGGGGTGGCTAGTGTGAATTTAAAACCCCATGGTGGTGCGTGCTTTGTATTATGGTGGCTTCTTGTTTCAATAGGGTCATATTAGATAAGGGTTGGCAGGAGGCAGTATTACTCTCCCTATGGTTCCACCTAGAAGTTATAGTATGGCTAGAGAGTCTATAGGCATGTGAGATGGTGGCTGTTTAGCTGGTGGGTTGACCTCATAGTGAGGGGTTGGACGTTTTCCATAGCTTATAGATTGCGAGGTAGATGTCATGGGGATGAGGGAAGTATTGACAATGGTTCATTTGAGTGGGGCAAGGATGAGCCAACATCTGTGGGATCTTAGGTGTGGGGTGACTATTCAGTCCTCACAACTAAGATGTTGGCTGGAAGTTGTGGTGTGGAGTGAGTAACAATATCAGTGGAGGTCTCATACATCATTAGTGAGGACAAACCTTAAGAGGTGAGGGTTTCTATGGGCAAGGTGCAGTGTATCATGTGTACCATCACGACAAAGGGGAGGAGTTGGACCAATAGAACACCATCTCTCCTGGGCATGTAGACTTTCCTCTGCCTTTTGACTCACTTGAAGCACAAATTCATTAGGTGAGAGCAATAGTAAAATAGTTAGTCATGGATCAACACGACAATCAAAATGAGATCATTGGTTTTATGAATGATCTCCAACAAAATTAGTGGCACATAATAGATTGGTTCATTGTACATAATAGATTTGTTCAACTAGCAATTAAGATGTGGAGCTTCAGATTGGATAATTGTGTTCTAGTAGAAGAAGAAGGGTGTATTGCAATGAGGAGATGTGATTTAGAGGATTTCTATGTGCAAAGGGAGGCTTTTTCCAACATGGAGGAGTAGACTAAGGGTGACATGGACTTAGTAATGGATGTGCAACTCCTTCAGACTAATTCTAGAAATATTGAGTCAACTAAGATGAATGTACCAAAGAATGTTGATATAGGATAATCTTGTAGCTTCAGCTTTATTTTTTTATAAGTACATAGTAATATTAGGTATCTTTTGGAAGTGTTGTATAAGGCTACTTTATTTAGAATAGAGGAATCCAGAGAAAGTGTTAGTCAAGATACGCTATTTTGGATCTATGGGTACTATATGCATGATGTTGTTGAAGATATGGAATATTTTTGATGATGTTGTACAAGGTTTTGGTCTTCAAACCAAAATTTTTAACACAAATCCATAGCTTCTTCTTTCTACAGAAAATATATAGAAAAACTAAATATTAATTATAATACAATTAATGTAAGTAATCTAAGTTGTAGAGTAATTCTTCAGCAATTAGATAGACTACAAATTTATTTTCTTTTTCATCGACTTTTCTTAGTTTTCAACAGTATTCTCCCTTATATAGAAGCCTTATGTAATAGGTCAAACATCTCACAATTATTAGCAGAGATGCTTCTTTGTGACAATAGTAAAATGTCAATGAAAAATAACTCAAATCAATTAGTATTGTACTTTTTTTATTCACAGAATAAGAACAAGTTATATTTTTTTCTCTAAAAGAAATATTGAAACAATTTAAAAATAAATATTGAACTCAATAACTAGCTTTGTCAATATACCCTCTTTCTTCTTGTATTTGGAAAAAATCAATCTATACTATTCTATTTTTATTGCTATTAATATTTGATTAGGATTGTTAAAATAATTAATAATAGATATTGGACATTACTAATGTTATTGTCATTAAATAATTTTATGAAATAATTCTCTCACATTAATCTATTATTCATGAAGCAAGCCTCAATCATTTTATTTTTTAACACAAAGTGAATTATATTAGTATTACAATTCATAATTTACTTTGATATTATCAACTAGAAAAGTTGTCTAAATTTCCTATAACAAAATATAATGATGATGGCCATAACGATGATTAAAATCCACTAGGAGTGAATATAGTTTCTCCGAACTTTCTAGAGCATAAATTGATGACTCATAATAGTCGAAATCTTATGTCTATGCTAGATGATCCAAAATGGATCCTAGGACACTCTCTAAGTTTCCATGAATTCTTTAAAAATCATGCCAAAGATTCAAAATCTTATAAATATCAAGCTATCGAAAGGAATCCTCATGATAGTTGCAAATTATGAACAGTGCAGATCAACGAGGGCTGTCGATCTAGCGCGCAGAGAGGCGGATTGTGGTAACGCACACTGACACCAACCAGCAAATGTGGGGATAATTTTGAGCAACGAAGGTAGTTTCCACAAGTTTCTAATCACATATCATAGGGCTAACCTCTCAGAGAAGGAAATCCCCAAGCACCAATACTCGAAATAATTGTAAAATGTGGAAAATATTGTTTTGGTTCCAACGGAGCAAGATTCCACAAAACCAGCAGAATATCGGAGGGGCTTCGCGTGGTAAGCGGTTTCAATCAAGTTCTGCCTGATGCCATACAACGATTGCCACACGTCCTAGGGAAGAGAGAGAGAACTGCTCATATCGGATGGGTAAATATCATGCTACTCAGCCACCCGATATGAACAACAACCATAGGATCTAGGGCACCCAGATCAATGGTGGAGAGACATTCCGATGGATGACCAGATTTGACAAGATTATAAAGCAAGATCACATAGGATTTGAGGTCCGATATGGATGATGTGTTGGCAGAAGGATGTGTTTCATAGGCATTCTTGGAGTTAACAAAAAAATGGCCTTTTCAAATATGTCCAAGAGAACTGACACTCATCCGTTAAGAAATAGGTGGCCACCCCCCTGTGAGGTGTTATATTGTGACTGATGACGTAGGATAGAGGGATTCAAACGGATAGAGGCAGGGGAACCGGAAGGCCGAGAAGCGAGGGGGACCTGGGGGACCCAAGTATGGTCTTACTAATTTGTATCTGTTGTGTGAGACCCAGATTGAGGTCACTTTGTAAAACTCTTCTCTGAAGATATAATAGAGAGGACACTAGTGAAGGCTGGACCAGGAGACATAGCCGAGGAGTATTGGGTGAACTCCTTATTAAACTTGTTGTGTTTATATGTGTTGCCTATTATGTTTTCTCTTACTGCTTCATTGCTTGTGTATTTCGAAATCTTATCGATCCATTGCATAAAATAACATAGGCACATCCATGCACATGAGTCTGTAATAACTTATTAATTATCTTATATCAATTTCAGCTCAAGTGGTATCAGAGCTTTGGGTTGCTAAGGTTAGACAAGCTTCTGTTGGACTGTTGTGAATGCTAACTAGGTCAAAGCTTAAATTAGGAGAAGGAGAATTGGTTGAATCTAACCCAGAAATCACTAGAGTCTATACTTGGAGGAAAAGGTCAGAAGAAACTCCCTTGGAATCAGACTCTCAGTTCATTGAGAGTTTCATGACTATGAGAGCCATGGTAGAGAAAATGTATCGAGAATTTAAGAAAGGTCGAAGTGAAGATTCTTCAACCTCCCATGACAAAGGAGCAGAAGAATCTCTCCTAAATAACCATTCTAAAGGCAAATGGAAAGAAGAAAAGATTCCCACACCTCCTGATAGCCCTGAAAATAAAAAGAAGAAAGAATCTTTGATTAAATTAGATGTTAAATTTGATTTTCCTATTTATGATGGACAGTTGAATGCAAAGAAGCTAGATAACTAATCAGACAAATTGATGTGTATTGCAGGGTGCAGAATATTGATTCATATAGTAGTAAAATTCAGCTAGCCATCCTACAGCTTGGAGGAGCTGCCTTGTTATGGTGGGAAGGCCGAACACAAGTTGACTTGAAGAAGCATGGTAAAATTCTGTCTGCCTGGAGTGAATTTGTGTCTGCAATTAAAAAACAATTTTATCCACCAGCTTATATGCAACAAGCCATGATGAGTTGGAAAACTCTTAGCCAATTGAAAGGGAAAAGTGTACAAAGTTACACCGAAGAATTTAGAAAAAGAGCTTTGATTCTAGGGATTTCTTTAGACTCACCTGAAACTTTGTTGAAGTATGTAGGTGGTCTACATAGTTATTTGAGACATACCATTCTCATGTTTAACCGTACTAGCATAGATGAGGTATCTATTCAAGCTAACCATCTAGAGGCTAGAGGCAAGAATGTGGTCCCAGAGGTTGGGGGTCATCCAAACCCACTGCAAGCAAGAACAAGGAAAAGAGGAAGCAAAAATGGAAAGAGAGGAAGGCCAATTCTATACAAAAGACCAAACCTTCATGCACTCACTGCAAGAAGGATGCACATGATGATGAACATTGCTGGTCTTTGCATCCGGAGCTGAAACCCAAAAAGTTATATGGTAAGAAGAAGAAGGTTGTTGTTGTTGTTCAGAGAGACTTGGGGTCAGACTTAGGTGATGAAACAACCATCACAGCCATAGGTATACAAGGTAAAAATTCTGAAGCATCTTCTAGTATTTTTTCCCAAACTATTGATAGTGAAGAAAATGAGAGAAGAAGGCATGAGCTTTTTCATATTAGAGTTATTTCCAAGCATCAAATGATTGATACTTTATTTGATAGTGGCTAACAAGTAGACTTAATTTCTAAAGCAATTGTAAAGAAGCTAGGATTACTAACCACACCTCACAAAAATCCATAGCCATTGGGTTGGTTATGTGATAAAACAAAACTACAAGTGACTAAAAAATGCAAACTTGGGTTTTCCATTGGTTCATCATTTGTAGATGAGGTCGAGTTGGATATAATTCCCTAGGATATATGTGGGATTTTTTTAGGAAGTCCTTACTTGTATGATAGGAAAGCCATTTTCTATAGATCTAAAACCAAGTATCAACTCGTTAAAGAGGGAATAGAATATATTGTAGGAGCTCACAAACTCAAAAATAATTATAATCTCATAAATTTAGGGCAGATGAAAAGGATTGTAAATTCATGCAAGAAATTTTTACTGATGGTTGTAAAGGAAAAGAAACTTGAAAAGACCAATATATTTGAGGGTTGTGATGCTAAACAGCTGGCTGATTTAGAAAAAGTCATTTCAGAATATGATATATTATTTCAAGAACCTAAAGGTCTACAACCAAAAAGAGAAATTGTACATGATATTAATTTGCAGCAAGATGCTCCATCGCCTAACATCGGAATGTATAGGTTATCTGCTTTAGAGAATGCAAAAATCAAGAAGCAAGTACATGAGCTACTTGAGAAAGGGTTCATAAGACCAAGCACATCACCATGTGGATCTCCAATCGTGTTGGTGAGAAAGAAGGATGGTTCATGGAGGATGTGCATTGATTATTGAGCACTCAATAAAATAACAATCCCAAATTATTATCCCCTTCCTCGCATAGATGATCTATTCGATCAGCTAAAAGAGGCTATTTACTTTTCTAAGTTGGACCTACATAGTGGTTATCATCAGGTCAGAGTAGCAGAGCAAGATGCATGGAACACTGCTTTCAAAACAAAGCAAGGGTTGTATGAATGGCTAATTATGCCTTTTGGCTTAACTAATGCTCCTGCCACTTTCATGAGAGTAATGAATTATGTACTCAGGCCTTTTATTGACGACTTTATAATTGTATATTTGGATGATATTCTTGTATTTAGTAAAACATGGGAATAACATTTGCAGCATGTAAAGTAGACTCTAGATGTTCTAAGAAAGGAAAATCTCTACGCTAAATTATCAAAATGTGAATTTGGAAAGGCATCTTTGAATTATTTGGGTCATATAGTAGGGGGTGGTGAATTAAAGATAGATCCCTCTAAGGTTCCAGTCATTGTAAATTGGCCCTAGACCCAAGTCTGCTACTGAAGTTAGAAGCTTCCTAGGGGTAGCACAATATTGGAGAAAGTTAATTGCTAACTTTTCCTCAATCGCAGCTCCTTTACATGAATTGACAGGATTGAACAAGGTGTTTCAGTGGGGAGGAAAACAACAGAAAGCCTTTGACACCTTGAAAGAAAAAATTAGTACAGCACCAGTACTAACATTGCCAAATATTCAACAAACATTTGAGATCGAAACAGATGCCAGTGATTATGCGATGGGAGTAGTGTTGATGCAACATGGTAAACCCATATGCTACTATTCTGAGGCTTTTAATTCTGTAGTAGTTAATTATCCTACATATAATAAATAATTGTATGCATTAGTTCAAAGTGTGAAAAAGTGGAAACATTACTTAATGGGCAAAGAAATAGTAATACATACTAATCATCAACCACTTCGATACTTACACTCACAAGCTAAGTTGTAACAATCAAGACACTATAGGTGGATGGGTTTCCTACAACCGTTTCATTTAGTCATCAGATATAAAAAGGGCATACACAATAAAGCTGCAGATATGTTGTCCATACCAATCATAAATGCATCTGCTATACTTAAGCATAACTCAGTAATGCACAAGAGCTACATTGAACAATATGCTCAAGATATAGACTTTAAAGATGTGTATGGAGCTTTAAGTAATGGAAAAAAATGTAGAAGAAGTGATTTACTATGTTAAGTACCAACTCTTGTATCATTTGGTGAAGCTATGCATTCCAAAAATAGAGAGAATTAATATAATTAGGGAAGCACATACTTCTCTGATATCTGGTTATTTTGGTGTAAGCAAAACAATTGCACAACTACAAAGATACTTCTATTGGCCAAAAATGCATGAAACAATTTCTAGATATGTAAGAGGGTGTACCATGTGTGCTAAGAGCAAGCCCAACAATAGAAAACTAGGCTTGTACGCTCCATTACCAATCCCTTCCCATCCTTGGGAAAGTGTTTCCATGGACATTGTTGGGGGATTACCTAAATCTAGAAAAGGTCATGTTTATTTATATGTTATTGTGGACAAGTTCAACAAAATGTGCATTCTAATACCTTGTAATAAGCATATTACAGTTGAACAGACAGTGGATTTGTTCTTTCAGCATGTTTGGGTACATTTTGGGTTACCCACTTCCATAATACCTAATCGAGACTCCTGATTTGTTGGGAATTTTTGGTCAAGTCTGTGGGAGTTAATGGACACTAGACTAAAGAAAATCACAGCCTTTCATCCACAGACAGATGGCCAAATAGAGGTAGTCAACCGGATAGTGATCCAATTGCTCAGCGGTTATTACAGTAAGCATCCCAAGCTTTGGGATGAACATTTATGTTATGTACAACATGCTTACAACTATGCTAAACATTCTTCTACACAAAGATCTCCTTTTGAGACCTGTTTTGGTTTTCTACCAAGGTCTCCTTTGGATTTTGTCTTTGAAGAAGACATAGCAATTGTGGGACACAACGATGTGGACAAAGGGCCCAAATTCATTGAACAGATCCAAGAGATTCACCAGGAAGTGTAGGAATAGGTGGAAAAGAGCTAGGCCAAATACAAGGCAAGGAACGATAAACACCGAGTGGAGCACAGCTTCCACGTTGGCAATCAAGTGTGGTTGTATATTAGCAAGGACAAAATCCAAGGTGAAGGAAAGAAGTTGAAGCTAATAAGGTATGGGCCTTTTAAGGTACTTGAGAAAATTGGTGAGAATGTTTTCCGCCTTGATCTACCAACATACATGCACATCTATTCAGTAGTAAATTCAAAAAATTTAAGACTGTTTGAACCTTCATTAATTGAAGAGCCTAAAGAGCAAGGTCGATTTCCTTCCATTGATGATCTGTTGCTTGAATACCTCAATGAGCTGCAACAAGATACAGTTCTAGACAGGAAGGTGAGGACAACGTGCAAGGGAGATGTTGAGTGCCTAAGGATTGGAATCAAAGGTTCAAAACCAAACAATGCAAAATGGATAGAGATTGGACAAGTGAGGCAGCTGTATCATCACTTAATTGGTGCTTGAAAACCAACTTTTGGTGGTCCAAAAGCTTTTTCAGTGGGAAGGAGTGATCCAGAATGGATCTTAGAACATTGTCTAAGTTTTCATGAACTCTTTAAAAATCATGCCAAAGATTCAAAATCTTATAAAGATCAAGCTATCAGAAGGAATCCTAATGACATTTTCAAATTGTGATCAGCGCGGATCAACGAGGGACGTTAATCTAGCGCACAGAGTGGCGGACCATGGTAACGTGTGATGAAACCAACCAGCAAATGCGGGGTTAATTTTGAGCAGTGGAGGTAGTTTCTGATATGAGATTAGCGATATCGCAGTGAAAACCTCTCAGAGAAGGAAAGCCCCAAGTGCCCGGACTTGAACTAATTATAAAATGTGGAAAATATTGTTTCGGTTCCAATAGAGCGGGATTCCACAAAACTGGTAGAATATCGGAGGGGCTTCGAGCGGTAAGTGGTTTAGGCCGAGTTCCACCTGATGCCATACAACAATTGCCATGCATCCCAGGGAAGAGAGAGAGAACCGCTCATATCGGATGGGTAAACATCATGCTTCTCAGCCGCCCGATATGAATGACAATCGTAGGATCTGGGGTCCCCAGGTCAATGGGGGGAGACATATTCTGATGGATGACCAGATTTGACAAGATTATAAAGCAAGATCACATAGGATTTGAAGTACGATATGGATGATGCGTTGGTAGAAGATCATGTTTTGTGGGCATTCTTGGAGTTAATGGAAAAAATGGTTGTTTCAAATATGTCCAATAGAACTAGCACTCATCCGTTAGGAAATAGGTGGCCATTTCCCTTTGAGGCGTTATACAATGACTGAAGATGCAAGATAGAGGGATTCAAACAAACAAAGGCAGGGGAACCGGAAGGCCGGGAAGCGGAAACGAACAGTCAGGAAGCAAATCGGCTTAAAACCGTAGACTGACAGAGAGAGGAGGGGGCAGAGCTAGAGTAAAGACAGAGATAGAGAGAAGAAGAGAGTCTGTGAACTCAAGAGAAGGCTTGAGAGGTTCAAGCGAACTCCTCTGTATGCCTATCATGTATTGAGTATCAGATTGGGCTCATATGATTTTAATTGACAGAGATCAAGAGTCAGTAAGGAGAGTCTATGTACTCAAGAGGGGGACTTGGGGGACCCAGGTATAGTCTTACTGATTTGTATCTGTTGTGTGAGACTCAGATTGAGCTCACTTTGTAAAACTTTCCTCTGAAGACATAATAGAGAGGCCACCACTGAAGGCTGGACTAGGAGACGTAGCCCAGGAGTATTGGGTGAACTCCTTATTAAACTTGTTGTGTTTATATGTGTTTCCTATTATGTTTTCTCTTACTGCTTCATTTCCTGTGTATTTCACAATCTTATCGATCCGTTGCATAAAATAACATAGGCACATCCATGCACATGAGTCTGTAATACCTTATTAATTATCTTAGATCAATTTTAGATCACTGGAAAATGACTAAGAAAAGCATTCCAAGATCAACATAGTTTTGTTGAGTTAAAGAGTCAAAAAAAGTTGGTTATCTCATAAATATTTTGAAATTTACTTTATCAGATTATAATTGAATTGACTATTAACCTATATAATATTATTGTTATCAAATAATACTGATAAACTTTTTAAACTAACTAAACCCAACATTAAGACGTCAAATATTTGCTTGTGCAAATTTATATAAATTTCTTTTATGTAATTTATCATGATAATTTTATCACAAAAAAAAGAAAACCCCAATAATATTAATTAACAATAACTTATTATTATTCATTAAGACATGAATAGTTGAAATATTTTCTTCTGCTTTCATATAAATTTATGTTACATAGTTTATGTTATCACAATAATAGCGAATATATCCATTCAAAGTAGTGAATTAAGTGATTGTCTAGTTGGTATTTTTGGAAAAACTCAATCTATTTAATTCTAGTTTCACTGAAATATGTGTTTTATCTTAATGAAGTTTACTTAAGTTTTCAAACCATCAATTATCTATATATATATATATATTTATATATAATATATATATGTATATATATATATAAAATCAATTCCAAATAAAATTGTAGAAAATTAGAAAAAAAAGAAAGAAAAAAACTAATGATATTGCTAGATGAGACTCCAAGACAATATCACATCATGTGGTAGTTACACTACTATGACCCTATAATGAGACACCAATATGAGGGAAAATTCCACCATAGGATTGAGCCTCTAGAATAAGCATAAACTCACCCATAGTAGGTTTTTGGACTTGTTAGAGAAAACATGTCTCGTTTCCCTCACATCATGCAATCCTCCACTTTGCAAACTTAATCATAAGTCATGAACATAGAATGATAAAGGTTGAGATGCATGTAACATGCCTACACCCATAGGTTTAACCAAGCTACTTTAGAATGTTTACAATTATTTGTAAAAAAATTTAAATCTTTGAATTAATAGAATTAAACATTTTTCAAGGGAAATATCGTCTATCACATCTAAACTACTAGAGTAAGGGTTAGTACAAAAATATACATATGAGCTTACCCATTATAACCCTTTTTCTCATCATCTGTCAGAATTGAAGTTGGGTGTGGGAGATAACAATCATTCTTCCAAATCACCAGAGGTAACCCCATTTGACATATTAACGCAATTAAATATGTTTGATATTTTCAAAGTAATATAAAACATGTTCATCTAAAATATTAGGTGGTTGAACCTCATTTTATGACCAAGTTAGAACTAGAAAAATTCATGATAAGAGAAAACACACTAATTATATTAACAAAAAATGACATCTATAAAATAATAATGATCTAATTTTAAAGTCACAACAAATCTATACACAAAATTGGTGTATGAGGGCCCCTTGTTTGTGAGACAAGGGACATAAAATCCACTTCACTACTAAAGCTAAAGTTTAGAGAAGCATAGAGAAACATATGTACTCTATCTCATCTTTAAACCTATAACCCCTCAAAAGAAAACACATATCCTTAACAATTAAACCCACTCAGCTTTTATATATATATAATAACATAGAAAAAAACCATTAAAAAAAACTAAAAATTATTTAACAAATTTATTTTCCAGTCTTAGTTTATATCGATCCTAGTTTAGATCAAATTTGTACCATGAACCCATACATTGCCCACTTAGGTGACATGTCGTTATTGCACTATTACATATTCACCTTGCCAACAACGATTCAGCGTTTTGTTTTAATTGGAAATAGGTTGATCTAGATTCGTTTTAGGTCTGATTTTATAAATGATTATTAGAATTTGTATTTTTTTTCTAAATGATATGAAAGAGAAATTCACCCAAAAAAAAAATGTGAGAGCACTTTGTACCTCTATTCCATTGAAATGGAAGAATAAACCCAAAAAAAAATAAAAATTCCAAAGCACAACGTATCTCGAATTTATACCTCGAACCAAACACATTCCCCACTTGCCATAACAGTGGGACATGTCGTTCACTGCGCTGTAACATATTCACCGTGCTAACAACGCAACACTTTCTTTCTTTTAATTGTTGATATGTTAATATAGGTTCGATTTTCATTTAATGGTATATATGTAAATGTTAACCTATGTTCGATTTAAGCGTAATTATATAAATTATTATTCGATTTTGTACCTTTATTCTATTGAATGATATGAAGGAGCGAAAAAATAAAAAATTAAAATATTAATGCGAAAGCACTTTGTACCTTTATTTCAATGATAGAGAGGAATGAAAGCAAAAAATTGATGCCGAAGCACTCTGTACCATTACGATAATAGAATGGGTAATCATGTTTTTTAAATGTGAAAGGAAATTTAATTTAAATGGTAGTTAACATGTGAAGTATCAGCAGTTAGAGATTTTTTAGCATAAGGAAAGAAAGAAGGTGGTAGTTAACCTGTGAAGTATCAGCAGTTAGAGATTTTTTTTAGCATATTGAAAGAAAGAAGTTGAGTGAACATGATCTAAAGAAAATTGGGGTGCTGTTTGAGTTAATCTTGTGAAATGAATTCCATAAAGTTATAATACAATTTATAATGTTATTTTTTATTATCTAAAATTGAAATTAATAAACAAGTTGTAACGGACATCAAAGTGAACAACCATTACGCTGCAAACCATTTTTCAAAACCAGATTCTGTTCTGCATACTAGTTTTGGATCACAAAAATTATGAAAAACCTAACAAGCATACCAGTTTTTCAAAAACGCTGGAACTAAGCTGCTTCATATGAGTTAGACAATACAAAATAAAAAATATTAGCATACGGAAAGTGCTACTCAATTCTAAGGGGAGAATTCTACGACTACCAGCATCCTGATTGAGCACAACCGGCTCATATAGGCAGGAAACTTGGCTGCCGAAGGATGAACTAGCGTTCCCTGCCTTCCTCAGGGTCCGCGATTGGATCACAAACAGAAACATGCATTGCTACGTTGCGTTCGCCAATCTGGACAACTAACAAAATAAGTAGGCTATACATTGTTTTTAATCTTCACCAACAGTACAAAACAATGTGAGCAGAAACAATATACCTGATGATGTAGCAGTCCGTTGATTTTCCCTGCTAGATAGGCTACATCGAATAGCTCTTCTTCCATCCGTTGCTTACCCCATTTACTACACTCTTTTGCGCATTTACTGCACTTTTCTAGTATTGCCTTCTGCACCTCTTTTATCATGCATTGACGAATAACGTTGGCCAATAAACACTGCAAACTAGACATTGCATCAGGTGAATGAAGATAGATGGATTTTGAGATTCTCTGCAGATTAAAATTTGTTGCTAAGTTCATCCAGTCTTTCGAGTCTTCCAGCGGATAGATATGGCTTTCTACGAGGCCTGATCTCTGTTCCGTGGAAACCGGAGCTACATACTGTCTTAGTCGCATCTTGATCTTCCGTTCCAGTAGTTTCATTGACTCTCTCTGCTCCGATTGATTGTCACTGGAACCTTCAAGAAGCGTCATTTCCAGGTGGTTTTTCCAAATTTTGCCGAGGGTGTCAAACTCTTTGTCGGCTGCGAGACTCACTAAATTGGTCTCGGGGTCCTCCGGATCTGGATCCGAACTGTCAACAATGTCCACCAAATCCCATGCTTGAGAGCAAGCTTCGAAAGCACCATTGACAACATCAGAATTAGTGCCATCGTATAAGTGGATGATAAAATAAATCAACGAAACTGCTTTCATCTTCCAAGACTTTTTGCCAAAATACATGAAATTCTCTTCTTCCAACCATGTTGTAGCTCCATTTTCACAGGTGCCTCCATCGTGTCCAATTAAATTCTTTAATTTTTCACATCTACACATACCCTGGGCACAGCCTTGAATCATATGCTTCTCTGTTTCTTTGAAGGCACTTTCATTTGCTATCCAAAGGCTGCATGCCATTTCTCCTGGCATTCGTACGATTTCCAAAGCTTTTCTGTACTTGGAAAATTGATCACTCTCTAATGCTGATGATATGTTCAAACCGGACAACAACATATACTTTTCTTGGCTTATTATGCAACGCCGGATCATTCGGATTGAAATTTCAGAGAGAGACCAACATGCTTTGCTGAGGAAGACAATTAACTTTTGCAGCCCTAGGCAGATAGGGAATAGTAAGAAATGTAACCGAAATGCTGTGACTAAATATACAACAACAATTTCAGATATTGTTCTTTGACGATTCCGTTTCTCACGAAATAACCTGCCCTTTAAGCTTACATGGAGCTCCTCTTGCACTGCAACGATATTCCTTGTCCAAAAGTCTTCAAAGTAAAACAAACCGCGCAAATTTCTTGGAAAGTACAGAACGGCAGTGAACCACCTGAATAAGACAATAATCCATCCTACTATGATGAACACAAATTGAATAATGTGCAATGGTGTTGCTGCTTTACAAATTAAGGAAGCATGCACGTATCTCCATTTAACTACAAATATCACAATGCAAAGTGTGACTAAGAAGCAAGCCAATGAACTGAAAGCCGATCTGGCCATGATATAGTCAGGTTGGGAGGCGCGAACCACAATCCAGCTTTTGAGGACATGGTCCTCAATGCTGTTACACTCTTTTTTTTTAGGGTAGTTGGAACAACAAGAGAGCGTTGAGAGAACTTTTTGACAATTGATATTACGAATGCTTTTCCCTGCTAACACTGCGGAGGCCAAGAGCAGAAGTAGCAATATCATAACCGTGCATAACGTGGCGTCGAACACTATAGGCCACATTGTTTCTCTTTCATAAGTCGGATCCGAACAATCATAAAACATGTGGAGGAGCACACTTAATACCAAGGGTCCAAGACCACTTATCACAACTCTCAAGGAAGAAGTGACCATTTCTGGGAGCAAATAGCTAATGAATACACACAGCAGAAGTCTTTGGCCATCCATAAACAGATCATACTGGCCCCCTGAATACAAATCTCTGGCAGATGAATAATCAATCCAATGGAACAACTGGAGAGTAAAATAGCTAAACACGAGAGCTCGCCCAGGCACCCAATGCATCTTCCTCTTAAACGCGTTCCACGCGTCAATTGACACCAACCAAACAAATGCAACTCCGTAAGCGAAATACAACAGGCTTGCGCCGTGCCAGAAACCCATCTTTCAAAACACGCGTGTGAGAGATGCACTCGCTGCTCTGAGATGATCGACGAACACAGTTTATAAGAAAAGCTGAAGGGCCAGGTAGCAGTGACTTTCAAACAAACGCTGAAGAAACCGAGCACTCGTGAGCAGAAAAGCTACCCTTAGTTCTTTGGCAGGCCTCACCAAAATGGAGAGATGAGAGGAACCACAAACACAACTTAAAAGGAGAGTGTGCATGTCGAATTAGGCCTCAGCAAAATGGAGAGATGAGAGGAACCACAAACACAAATTAAAAGGAGTGTGCATGTCGAAGTGGCTTTTGACCAAATGCTGAAGAATCTGGACAGACACTTTTGAGCCTTAGTTATTTGGCAGACCTCACCAAAATGGAGAGATGAGAAGAACCACAAGCACAACTTGAAAAGAAAGTGTGCATGTCGAAGTCGCTTTTGACCAAATGCTAAAGAAACTGGACAATTTTTAGCCTTAGTTCTTTGGCAGACCTCACCAGAATGGAGAGATGAGAGGAACCACAAACACAACTTAAAAAGAGAGTGTGCATGTCGAAGTGGCTTTTGACCAAATGCTGAAGAATCTGGACACTTTTGAGCCTTAGTTCCTTGGCAGACCTCACCAAAATGGAGTGATGAGAGGAACCACAAACACAACTTAAAAAGAGTGTGCATGTCGAAGTGGCTTTTGACCAAATGCTGAAGAATCTGGACACTTTTGAGCCTTAGTTCTTTGGAAGAACTCACAAAAATGGAGAGATGAGAGGAACCACAAACACAACTTAAAAAGAGTGTGCATGTCGAAGTGGATTTTGACCAAACGCTGAAAACTATGGACACTTTTGAGCCTTAGTTCTTTGGCCGACCTCACCAAAATGGAGTGATGAGAGGAACCACAAACACAACTTAAAAAGAGTGTGCATGTCGAAGTGGCTTTTGACCAAATGCTGAAGAATCTGGACACTTTTGAGCCTTAGTTCTTTGGAAGAACTCACAAAAATGGAGAGATGAGAGGAACCACAAACACAACTTAAAAAGAGTGTGCATGTCGAAGTGGATTTTGACCAAAATGTTGAAGAATCTGGACACTTTTGAGCCTTAGTTCTTTGGCAGACCTCACCAAAATGGAGAGATGAGAGGAACCACAAACACAACTTAAAAAGAGTGTGCATGTCAAAGTGGCTTTTGACCAAATGCTGAAGAATGTGGACACTTTTGAGCCTTAGTTCTTTGGCAGACCTCACCAAAATGGAGAGATGAGAGGAACCACAAACACAACTTAAAAAGAGTGTGCATGTCCAAGTGGCTTTTGACCAAATGCTGAAAAATCTGGACACTTTTGAGCCTTAGTTCTTTGGCAGACCTCACCAAAATGGAGAGATGACAGGAACCACAAACACAACTTAAAAAGAGTGTGCATGTCGAAGTGGATTTTGACCAAATGCTGAAGAATCTGGACAGTTTTGAGCCTTAGTTCTTTGACAGACCTCACCAAAATGGAGAGATGAGAGGAACAACAAACACTACTTAAAAAGAGTGTGCACGTCGAAGTGGTTTTTGACCAAATGCTGAAAAATCTGGACACTTTTGAGCCTTAGTTCCTTGGCAGACCTCACCAAAATGGAGAGATGAGAGGAACCACAAACACAACTTAAAAAGAGTGTGCATGTCGAAGTGGATTTTGACCAAATGCTGAAGATTCTGGACACTTTTAAGCCTTAGTTCTTTGGCAGACCTCGCCAAAATGGAGAGATGAGAGGAAACACAGACCCAACTTAAAAAGAGAGTGTGCACGTCGAAGTGGTTTTTGACCAAATGCTGAAGAAACTGGACACTTATGAGCATCAATATAAGAGGCCATACGTTAATGACGTTAAAGAAACCAACGAGCCATTTTTATTTAGATGTAAGATACCAGGGAAAACCAATTAATCGCTTATGAAAGTTCTAGCCTTGAGAGACTTTCTATCAGCTAAGGATCCACCTATGAAAATGGGACAAGGTAAGGGTTCTTAATTCTAGTGCCTGTTATACAATAAAAACGAAAAGTAAGGTCGGGGGTATGCTTTAACATCAACGTAAGTAACACAACGTTGTAAGCCCGTCCCGGGGATTATGGGGAACTCCTCTCGGCAGTGACTCTCTCAAAATGTATTTTTTTTTAAGTGCAAAAATAAGAAAGCCTTACTAGATTTTATTCTTTTGGATTTTTTTGTAGATTTATAGTTAAAATTAATTTATACGGGTTATTAATAATATTATTTATTATTAATATAAATTTTATAACTATTCTTATTTATATAATTTTATTAAAATCTTAAATTAGTTATATAGTTGTGTTTATTTATTATATGTTTTGATTTAATTTTTATTTAGAATATTATAATATTTTTCCTATATTGATTTAATATACTGATTTATAATTACTAGAATATTATTGCCAATATTTTGTTATATTTAAAATTGTTTCAAGAAAAGATATAGATTTACATTATTTTTAATCTACAAACTCTAGGTAACTGATCTACCCAAGTGCTGAGAGGAATAGAATTTCTCAAAATTCAAAAATGTTTTTTGTACAAAATTTGATAAAAAAATTTCACGTAAAGGCTAATTCAATCTCTCAAAAATTCAAACATCTTTGAAGAGAAAATTATAGAAAAATGTTATAAATAGAGATTTTATCTCTGATTAGGGATTTGGTTTACAATAATATTATTTATATTTATATTTAATAAATTTTTGTTTCCAAGCACTAATAGATGGTTCACAAAGTCGTTTCTGAGATGTTGTTGTATCATTAGTTTTTAAAATAATAAAATATACTAATAATTAAAAATTCAATATCCACCATCTTAACACAACACTAGATTACCATATATCCAAGACCCCATGGAATTTTTTGTAAGCCTGGTGGGACTACATCTTCATCCTGTCCAATATATCACTGCCATCAAAGCATCACATCAAGGAGTATACAATACCCTGCCATCAAAGCATCACATCAAGGAGTATCCAAGACCCTGTGGAATTTTTTGTAACCCTGCTCGGACTACATCTTCATCATGTCCAACATATCACCCCCATCAAAACATCACATCTAACCACCGTCATCAAAACATCACATCTAACCCTGTTCGGACTACATCTTCATCATGCCCAATATATCACCGCCATCAAAGCATCACATCAAGGAGTTGCTTAACAAAACACCTGATCACTATATATAAAGACCACCTCAACATTTTTCCATCAACTATAAATAACAAAATTTTATATCATTTTTTCTTAAATGAAAAGAAAATAATTTAAATTTAAATTTTTATTATATTTTTACTTTGGATTATGAAATATGGAGTCCATATATAATACTAAAAAACCATTTTAATAAAAAATAAGTGTAATGTGTATTTAATATGTCTATTGATTAAATGACTTTATTCTCTTATATAAATATTGGAGTCTATATTTAATTAATAAATTCTTTCTAATTCAAGCTATAATCCAAATTTGTAGTTCATTGGAGGTTTCATATGCACTTGACGTAATGTGTATTTAATATGTCTATTGATTGAATGACTTTATTCTCTTATATAAATATTAGAGTCTATATTCAATTAATAAATTCTTTCTAATTCAAGCTATAATCCAGATTTGTAGTTCATTGGAGGTTTCATATGCACTTGATATATAAAATTTCAAAGAACATTAATAACATAAATAAATTCTACAAAGTATACTCAACAACTAAAAATTACAAAAATTTTATAGTTAAAAAAGTTTATCATGTGTTTTGATCCATTTAATTCCAAATATACAAGAGTTTGGAGGAATCAAATGTATCTTCAATCTCCATGCTTTGTAACTATGTTGGTTTTATTAAAACTTTATATAATCTATATGTAGGGCATTTTTCTTTCACATTAATTTTTTTATAATAAGAGAGTGAACATTTTCACAGTTGTTCATGTTGTGGAGAGTTTCCAAAATAAATTATGTAATGGATTTATAATCCATAAAAAATTTAAATATTTTGGGCGGACGCTCCACCCATTACATAGTATATTTTGAAAATTCTCCACAATGTTTTATAATTTTTTAATTCCATATGCACATCACACACACATATATGGGGGGAAAACATTTATGGTAAATATTGAGTTTAGATATGTCCATAAATAAAATTTGAGTTTGGTTAGTCTAATTTATATGGTCAAATGAATTATATATATATGAATTATTATTATTTTTATTTATTTTAATGTGAAGTGCATATTTTTCAGACAAAGATGGTAATTGTTCTACGAATTAGGGTTCCAAATAAAAGACGAGGAATTTAGGTCATTCCTTCTTAAAGAAGGTAGACATTGGATATGACACAAAGATGTTGCACATAAAACTTTTCAAGGAATGTATTAGCGGTAATATGCGAAGTTTTGGGGAGCTCTTTAGTCGCCACTCTCCCTAAGCTCCTACTCTTTTTTTTCTTCTGCAACTGGCATGATGTTGAAGCTACAAAAAATACCAGAGGTAATTTTTGTAAACTTCCCCAATTCTCCATAGATGGCTACATGGGGGACATCCTTATGTATGGAAAGAGACAACCATATACTAAATTGGGTTGGATGGGAACTCCTATTAATCCAAAAATTATTAACCTTATGCATACAGGCACTATGGAAGTAGACTAGGTTGAGATACTCCATTTTCTCACGCCCTTCCAGGATGCTTTCCTAGATCTATTCACTTATAATCTAGGTAACCTTTCATATGGTGTACATCTATCAAAATATCGTGTTGTTATTATTGTTTCACATTCAAGGGAGGAAAGGATGAGCTGAACCATGAGAAATTTAAAATTTTTATTAAGTACTTATATGGGAGATCTTCACATTTTGAGGTTAAGGTCATGGATTTTGTCGGAAATCTAAAGCAGAGAATCAAGAAATAGTTGGATTATCCTTCGAATATACATCGTCCTCTCTAGAAAAGGAAGTAACTCTAGGATCTATGGTAGTTGTAGAACTACAATATTTCAAGAAGCTCCACTATAATTATGAATGTGTAGTTGTGAGGGGGTGCCCCAAGATTTGGAAACCCTAGAGGTTTTGTCTCCTACAAGGATGCAGAGCAAGGGAAGGGCCAAAAACCATAGGAACCACCATAGTACAACCATGGACCTTATATTGTGGAACAATTGCAGTAAGCACTAGCCATGGACGTATTTTTAATAGAGGTAAACTAACACTTTTTCTGTTAACTAATCCAGGGCAGTAATTTGCAGATTTAATGGGTTTCGACCCAAATCTGATGCTTTTCACCAGTGCACCCTCATAACCTAAACCCACAATTGTGATATTTATCTATGCTCCAAAGGGTTCTTTATTTTCCAATTCGATACCCAAATGATATGGAGAGAGTACTGAAAGATGGGCCCTAGATTTTGTGAAGAGTTTGGCTCTTTATGACCCTATGGTTCCCAAATATTTACTCCACAAGAATGGTGGTAAAAAACATGCCAATATGGGTGAGGCTACATGTTCTCCCCCATCCTTCATAACATCATAAGATTCTCGAAAACATATGAAATACCCTAGAGCCCTTTAAAAAGTTGGAATATGAAAGAACGGAGAACAATTTTTCACCTTTGCCAGGATTTGCATAGAAATCGACTTAAGTAAAGGTCTTTTGGACCACATCCAATTGAAACATCAAACCTTCGAGTGGACCCAAATGTTCAACTATGAAAACACAACATTTAGATGTTGCTTATGTTACTGAATAGAACATCTTCAAGACAAAAGCTCGTAGGCACAAAAGAACCCAAAAAAACAAAAGGGAAATATTGGAAAAAAAATGTATAACAACCCTTTGATCCTTTCAAGACGGAGGAAGAAGAAGAGGAATCGAAAGAAAACCCTCCTCATCAAGAAGAATAGAGAACTGAGACACACGATGGAATTGAATCGAAAACCCAACTCTATATAGAATCAAAAGCGGTCTGAGCACTAGAACAACATAATTCAATGACCACAGGGAGGTTGGAACGATGGGATCAAAGAAAGATCATGTATTAGAAAGCTCTAATTTTGATAAAGAACCGCCACCAAAAACCATAGCAAGCGATATGGCAATAATACCAATTGAACTACACTAAGGCAGATGGTTGAAGGTACAAAGAAAGAAGGAAAGAAAGAGGAAAACGAAATTAAGTGACTACTATAAGACTTAACCTCTCTTGGTCTTTTGGATTTTTTATTTCTTCAACTCTTCATATGCTTAGAAGATGAAGTGTTTTCATTACCAAATGCAGACAACTTCTACAAAATGTAATTTTGTTCATTTTTTTCAAAATCTAAATAAAAATACGTTTTAATATGCATATTTTTTCAAAAAAATTATAATTTTATTAATAAAAATAAAAGTGCAAGTATTGCATTGATTATTATTTTAATTATCTTTGTTTATTTTATTTTTTAATCAATTTAATCATAAATATAATATTATTATTAAATTTAATACTTCATTTCATAAGCAAACAATAACATCTTTCAATATTGAAAGGAACATTTAAATATTTATACTTATTTATAAACCACAGCGATATCTTCAAACAAATTAAAATTTTCAAACATATAATTTTATAGATGTGGAAAACAAATCGAAGATAAATTTTTGATGATTCATTAAAAGAAAATTGCACTTTTCTCTTATAAAATACTCTTGAATTTTATATTATTAACTTATTTCCATTAAAAAAAAAATCATTAAAAAATTATTTAAATCATTTTCCAAAACCAAAGTTAACTTCAATCCCATCGTTGGAAATAAATATCAATAATAATTAATCATCCCGACACAAATAGTTGAAAGGAAAAAAATCATTAAAAAATTATTTAAATCATTTTCCAAAACCAAAGTTAACTTCAATCCCATCGTTGGAAATAAATATCAATAATAATTAATCATCCCGACACAAATAGTTGAAAGGAAAGAAATCATGTCATATTACATTTGTTACTAATGTACAAGCACAATCATTAAAATGTACCGGAAAAATTTGCGTTAAGGACAGATCAATAATCGCACCATTTGTCACCTACTAAACACTTTCAAAACAACCATCTTAATTCTAAGGCATCGCCCTGTCACATAATTTGTTACATCGTACACATTTCAAACGTAACCGATAATGTTGGAAAGAAGAAGACGAAGTCTTGGAAGGAATCTTAAATTAAAGGTACGATAGTAGTTTTAAATTTATTTTATGTTTAAAGGTATTATACCAATATGTAAATTATTTTAAAAATTTTGATATTTGGTATAATAACCATGCATTAAAAATAAATTTACATTGATTTTTTATGTGACAAAATTTTAAGTATAAAATTAGTTATATATATATTTTTTATATGTAAAAATAAATGATTGAAATGTTTTAATTCATTGACTTTTTGATATGTTATATGTATACAATTTTCAAGTGTAAAAAGAATTATAAATCCCTTTCATATTTAGAAACAAATTATTGAAATGGTTTAACCATAATGCATTGAAAGAGATCATATTTATATGGGTGCAAACTTTCCTCAAATTTTGTTTTCTTTAGATATGTGATAGACCTATAGTTAGAATTGGTTTACACTAATTTTTAATATGTAAGGTGTCCAATACATATTGACAATGAAAGGAATTACACATATTTTTCACAATTTAGACATTTTTTTTAACTTTAAAAATGATTTATATATTATATATATTTATCTTATTATCTATATTATTATTAATTAACATGGACATTCAAATATTTTATAGATAGACTATTTAGGAAAACAAATGGTTATTAATGTATTCTTAAATGACACATGTCAAATCCATATCAAGAATTAAGTGAATTACACCTCCCTCAAGAGTAGAAATCACCAAAAAAATAAGATCTCTCTCTCTCTCTCTCTCTCTCTCTCTCTCTCTCTCTCTCTCCCTATGTGTGTGTATGTGAGTGTGTGTCTATGTATGTATCATGGGCATTAAAATATTTCATTTATCTCCAACATTAAAATAGTTGGCTATTTACATTTATACGAAAGGAATTACAAATTTGCTCATATGGACATTGAAATATTGTAGTTACGACCAGTATAGATCCATCTTAACCATAGGTCTAGTAAGTATCCGAAGAGATCAAATCTCTTAAGGTGCAAATCTCCTTCAGATTATAGAACTTGAAAAAGGGTTTTCACCTCAAAATAGTTCATCTCTTTCGGTGCTTGATAATTTTTTAGTCCAGATGCATATACATATGTACATGCATATTCATTCTTTTGATCTAAGAGGATTCCCATAATAAATCAAAAGTTATCATTTCAAATGCTAATGGTAATGTCTCCATGAAGAACACATCATCAATATCTTTCCAACACATTTTTGAATGGGAAAAAATGGACATTGTATGCAAAAATTATGGGCTTTGGAAGTTGAAAGAAAAAAATGTGTTAGACACACAAGGATGACATGTAGCACACCCAAATGATGAAATATGGCACAAAAGATGGTGCAATGTTATGACGACAGGGCGACATGTGGTATGACTAACATGGATTGTTTGAAGGATGGCACATGACATCACATGGACCATCAAAAGTATACCACATGCACAAACTAGAGCCTACCACTTGAACCATCTAGAAGGTTCACATGGATTGGATGCGTCGTGGGTCAAATTTGTATTAGAAAATTGTAGCAATGGTAAGATTTGAACCCCTGACCTAGTCAGAACAAAATGTTACACCTCACCATTTGGACAAGATGTGTGGCATGTTAAACTAGGAAAAGGTTCTGTTATTTATGTTGTTTGTTCCAAATGAAATCCAATAAGATATCACACTCATACGATAAAACCATTGACCTCCCATATGTTAACCATGAGTCTTACCGCAATGCCATAAGTTGTAGATGTGTTAATTTATCCTTCGAGTTATTTAAACGCTTGGATTTCTAAAATATAATGTGGAGAAAATTTTGTAATGTGTATTTTCTGATAGAGTTTTAAGAAATAGAGGCCATAAGTCATTTTTGTTTGTGGGAAGGAGATGACAAGAATATTCTAGTAGTCTTATAGTGTTCTTAGAGTGAATCTACAAATCACTTTTATTAAATTTCAAAGATCAATGTTTATGTAAGAAATCATTTGAAGTGTTTTGCATCCTTTTAGATTAATTTCTCATTTGAGGAGACCATGATACATAGCCTAGCAAGAGTTAACTCCATTTTCAACTTTTTCTTACGTTATTTCTTACGATTGGTTTTTTGCATAGATATATTTTTAATTTCTCAATTAAATTGTATTTATAAAGTTAAAATAAGATACATTTAACATACAAGAATATTTCAAGCTTTTATTTGAGATCATGTTTGGTATTAGAGTGGGTTTGATCTAAGATTTACAAAGTATTGAACGATTACGACATCTAAGCTACAGAAGGATCACTTGAAGAGTTTAATATTGAGATTGGTATGAGATGAATGTTTCCATGACATGTAATGGAACATGAAGGGGAAGAAAGCCTCATCGAGTTTGAAAGGGCATTTCGATATGATTTTCTTGACATGGAAGCCATGGTGGAATAGTTTTACAAACAATAAATAAGAAAGTGATAATTCCCAAGTCAATTTAAAGATAAAGGGTTTGACGGTGACCCTCCATGAATTCCCCCCTCCTTCTCCACCTCTATCTCTATCTCCATCTCCATCGCAAATAGGGAAACTAGAAAAGACTAATTTTAAATTTCCCTTAATAGAATTGGATGTGAAATTGATTTGCAAATATATAATGGTAAATTAAATGCAAAAAATCTAGATAATTGGATTAAATAGATTGAAGTTTATTGTAAGGTTCAAATAATTATGGATGAAGAAGACAAGTTTCAATTAGTTACTCTCTGACTAGGAGGCACAACATTGGTATGGTGGGAAAGAAAAGCTCAATAAGATATTCAAATGAAAGCCAAAATGACACCTTCTTGGTACACATTTACATCTACATTAAAGAACCAATTCTATTTGTTAGGATATATGGAACAAGCATTAACATATTGGAAAAATAGAATACGAACCTAAATCCATCTTAACTATAGATCTACCAAGCATCAAGAGGGATCAAATCGCATTTCACTCTAAAAATGGTTTGCATCATATTTGATCCCTCTTTGATTTCGGTATATTTTGACTTAAGATGGATATAAGTTGATGGAATATGCATGCATGTATGGATTTTATTTGGACACATGGAATTAATAATCCATTCCGTTAATCCATAGTATTCGTGTAAATTTGTCAAATGTGTGACCAAATCAAATCAAAATAAAATATATGTAGTATTTTGACTTCTTCACACTTTAAGAATGTTATATAGTGAGTCAATGAATTACAATTATTTGGAAACATGATATTGACACATGGTATTACTCCATGATATTGTAAAATTATTATCTAATTTTTTATCCTTATTTTATTTTATTTTTCTTAGTTCAACATAATAGAGGGAAAAATGTGCAAGATTATACTAAATATTTATAGAATAGGGATTTAACATTGGGAATTCTTCTGTATACACAAAAAACTCTTCTGAGGTATATTGGTGGATTGCATAGCTATTTGAGAGAAACTATTTTATGATCAACCCTAGTAATTTTGACAAAGTTTGTGTCTAAACTTCTCAGATCCAGTCAAGGGGAGAGAATTTTCATCAAAGGTTCTCAAAGAAACCAGTTAGCATAGTTATATGAAAGAGAAAAGGAAAGGGTAAATCCAAAATAATAGCTACATTGAAGAAATAAATTGATAAGCCTACATGCTCACACTACAAAAAGGAAGGGCATGATGATTCCAAGTATTTAAAACCTCATCTAGAACCATGACCAAATTTTGGGACCAAGAAGGATGATAAGAAGACCACTTTTACAGTCTATCATGATCTTGGATCATATTCAAGTGATGAAACCAATATCACAACCGTTAGAATACAAAATACATCCTTTTTCATCATTTCTAGCTCTACTGTTCATTCTTCAAAATATGAAATTGTGCATGAGGAAAGAAAACAAAGCGAGCTATTTCATGTTAGGTTCATATAAAAACAAACAAAGTTTGATACACTTTTTTTTTATCATGGGTTGCAAGCTAATATTATTTCTAAATAAGTTGTTAAGACATTGAGACTAGAAATAAAGCCTTATCCAAAACCATATCCTTTAGGATGGATTTGTGAAAATGGTAAGTTATAAGTCTCTATTTAATTTACACATAGATTTGCAATTACATCTAATTTCACTAATGAGGTAGATTTACATGTCATACCACTTGATATTTGTGGAATTGTTTTGGGAGGTCCATATTTGTATGATAGGGAAGCTATCTTCTAAAGGGAGGAGAATAAGTATGATATTAAAAAAGATGGGGCTGAACATACTATGAGAGAACATTGAATGAATACCATTTTATCTCTTGTTACTATAGGACATATGAAAACACTTGTAGATTCCAAAAATAATTTTGTACTCTTGTGTTGACACCTAATCTTCATGATTGGGAATTTTATGTAAATAAAATAAATTGAGAAGGTGAACATTCATCGGGAGATGAATTGAACAATCACTCCCTATTGTATATAATAATGGGTTACCTATGGGATAAGATGTGAATCAGTTTTCTGCCAAACTAGAGTTACTCCTAGCCTGACATGGTATCAGAGCCAGCTCCCTGTTTACCCTTTATGTCTTTGTAACTCTTGATCTGCTCCATTGCTCTCTATAGTTCTGTCTGCCACACTTGCGCTGCTACCCTGACATATTCTATTTATAATTTTTTTGCATACGCTCAGGCTCCAAAACCGTTTCATATTCTCTAACCCCTGACACCTCTGTCCATAACGCGTTGCCTTTCCAGCGCTGCCTCTGCTGCAAACTCACTATTGAAACGTTGAATGAGGGTATCTCAGCGAAATGGTGGCGCTGCTTTGATGATTTCAAATTAGAGAATGTGCTAAATTCTATGGGATTGATTTTGGCATTTTCCGTTGAAATTTTCCATTGTTGAAACTGCTTGCGATTCAAGGTCAGCATGATTTTGCATATTATCAACATCAGTTTCTTAAGTTTCGCTGGAAGTGTTATCTTCCGCAGAAATAACCTCACAAGCATTGCCAATTCCAGTATGCAAACATCTTGTTCTAGAATTATTTTTACATTGTATAAAAACATTCTCACAAGCTGATGAAACCGATCTAAATGCAAACAAGTTCAATGAATTACCATGACTGTCAGCACAGGGTGTACTCGTTTTCCATTGGTTCAGAGCTTGTAAGCATAGCTTCCTAAGAGCCATTGAATTTTTCACATCGTTGAAAATTCTGGTTCTGGTAACGCTGTCCAAGTTATGGTACCGAACGCGTTGTCCAAGTTATGATATTTAACACTGGTTGAACGCGCTGTCTAATGGTAACGCTGGTTGAACGCGCTGTCTAATGGTATGAATTGTTCATAACGTTTGGAACACGCTGTCTAATGGTATGCACTATGTATAACGTTTGCTAATAATCCAGTGGTTTTAACGTTGTCCAGTTTTCCTGTGTTAACGTTGTATATGGTATTGAAATGTGCGGGTTGAATGGTATTTGGAATGTTGAATGGTATTGAACTGCAGTTTTTATTGAGTCATATACACCGCTTTTGTATTGAACTACCTTTGAATCCATTGAATGGTGGTATGAATGGTCCAGCGTATATATATTGAATGGTTTCCTTTTGAATCCATTGTTGTTGACTTTATATGTGAGTGGAGCTCTTGTTTAAAAGAAAAAAAAAAGGGGAAATGATTATATGAGGATATTTTTTAAATCTTGGAGACATTTGAAGAAAACATAGTGCATAAAGACTTTGAAATATTTTTTCCATTTTGAGTACAATTTCAGTGTATATCAGCAGAAGTATTTTTCTATCAGCAGAAGTTTTTTTTTACAGAATGCATTCAATCATCTCTATGGTAGGAATAGTTCTCACTGGCAAGGAGAACTATCCTGATTGGTCTCGGATGATACAACACAACCTCATCTTCAATGAGTTGTGGAAAGGAGTGTGTGTCGGAGAAGGAGATAGTGACCCAGAAAAGCCTACCTCAGACAAAGAGCTCGCCATTTGGGAAAACAAGAACAACAAAGCTTATGCATTAATTGCAGCATCTGTAAATAAAGAGGGGAGCCACCATATTTCATCATATTCAACTGACTTTGAAGCTTTACAAAAGCTGAAAGAACTCTATGACTCACATTCTGCACTTGAAGTCGTCCAACTCATGATTAAACTCTTCACTCTTGAACTACAAAATAATGATCCTCTTGCTCTTGCATCTGAAATAAAGTCTATAATGCATGATATCAAGTCCACTAAGGTTGAGCTGGATATCCCTCTTATTGATTTTCTCAAGGCACTTTATCCCACTTACTCCAATTATCTTGAATCTTTGCAAGCAAATGGAAATCTCAAAGATGTGACCTTTGACTCTCTTGTGAAAAAGTTTGTTGAAAGAGAAAAAGCTTTTGGAAAGAAAACAACCCCTGAGTCTTCTGAAGAGACTGTGTGCCTTGCTCATAAAGAAAAACATCATGCTCAATATTCTACAAGAGGAAGAGGTGGACGAAGAGGAAGAGGAAGATATTTCAGAGGCAGGGGGGGCAGACATTCTCAAGGAGAAAAGGCAGATTTGCACTGTACTCGCTGCAAAAAAAATGGATCACATGATGCATCCACATGCAAGCTACCATGGGACAAAATTAAGCAGAGAAGAAACCAACAGAAAGGTAAAACTGATGATACAGACAAAGGTAAAGCACCTGAATCCGCTCACTATGTTGAGGCACAATGTAACATTGGAGTAAATGAATATTTGTTTAATACTTCAATTGCTTCCTGGAAAAATGATTGGCTGCTTGATTCAGGAGCAACCTGTCACATGACTCATAGAAAATATTTTTTTGAAGATTTCACTGACAATG